>JAGDQM010033715.1:0-17862 GCA_017580835.1 Termitomyces bulborhizus | reverse complement strand
CTCGTAGCCTCTAATGCACTCGTAGCTTCCAGTGATCCATCCTTCATGCTATGCCATTTTCCCCGACTGTCGATCAATGTGACTCCGCGTCATCTTGAGACACAACAACCAGTCAAATCTTTCCCAGATCCCTACTGGTAAGTAGTTCTCTTGCCCTCCAACCTACAGCTGTCAATACAAGGTCCTGACGTTCTTTAACAGCGATTTCTTTCGAGTGGAGGGATGACATTGCGGCATCCGTCCTTCAAAAAATTGATCCAATAGTACAGCACGATCAAGGCACGGTTTCATTGGTCAGGACGATGATGGTCCCAATGTTCTTCATATACCTTTCTCTGAGATCGAGAAATTCTTCATATACCTTTCTCTGAGATCGAGAAATTTGCAATGTGTAGAACTAGGAACAGCGACACGGTTCTGTCACTTTCACGCGTTGTCACATGTGTGTGACCTGACGCGTGACCAGACTCCACACACCTGTTCTCGCTGATAGGCAAATTTGCCACTTTGCAGCTTGCATGGATTCGCGGAGAGAAATTCCTGAGAATCCTCCTAGATGGAGACCGAATCCAAATCCTGCATCGATAAGTGTCCCAGGACTTGACACTTCGGCTCCAGTGCTCGATCAGATCGAACAGATTGAACAGCTTATCACACTGAAACTCCAGGTTCTTGTTTATCTTTCCTTTTTTCTGGGAAGTGTTCACGTCGATCTATAGAATATCGATGCTAATTTTGCAAAAATACACCATCTTCTTGCAAACAAAGTTCTGCCTGCACTCAAGCGGTATGCGGTTGCAACGGAGCCTGTTCGAGAGGCAGCCAAGGTGATTAGGTCACAATTACAGATTACAAGACTTTTCTCAAATTTCCTCTAGTTCTGGACATCATTCTACGAGCAGGCTGCCCAAATCAAAATTCCAACTTTTGATGATTATTCTACTGTCAATGAAGAATCTCAACGACCGGAGATGACCTCAACAATGCAAGAGACATCCTCGGACGCATTATCTTCATTAGCGAAATCCAATCACACCGAGTCTAGCATGACGTCCACCAATGTAACCTTCATGCCTGGTCAAGACGTCTTCTCCTCCACTCCAGCTACTGCTCGTATGACAAGAATGTATAGGACCTCATCAGGGGAGACTACTGAAGATGAATCTTCGTGGAGCGCTTCTCTGGATCCATCTATGATTAGGAAGAGCCAATTTTCCGCCTCCCAGCAAACGTCCATTGTAGAAGATGCGACCATTCTTGAGGACTCGGGTATAGAACAAGGTCCATCGATGCGTTTCGATGAACCTACCCCAATCGCAATGCGAAGAGAAATGCAACACCAATCCCATGACAAGGAAGGGAAGGCTAGGAACACGAACGAACCTCTCCTTCGCAATGTTTTGCGCCATAATTTGTATCCAATCGATGATTCCTCAGAGAACGCGAGTTCCGCCGCCACTTCACCCCTTAAATATAGAGGGAAGTCCAGGACACCGGTGCCCAAAAAATACAATCCCTTCCTTTCGCCAGATAAGGATCCTTCTCAATGGGATGGCATTGTTGATCTTACAGACCCATCTGCTATGACCCCGCAACGCTTCAGGAGAGTTCAACCCACATCATTACATCGCCCCCCTACACAGGAGACTGATGACGACTCTTTTGATGGATTGCCTCCGGGCATGTCACCTCCAGTCACGATGTCTCCAGCTCGTCCACCACGTTCGATGGCTGAACTTAACCTGAAGTTAGGCCAAACACCAAGACGGGATGCTTCAGCTAGAATCACTCGAGATCTAGTAAGGGATATTCAGTATCGGAGTGGCAACGTGTCCAGGGATGGTTATCACTACAGCAGGAATGAATCGACGATGAGTACTATGCCCACTCCTCCTTCTCTTTCACGGTACCATCGTGACGACACGAGCGACAGTATTGTTTTTGACTCTAGCCTGGAGAGTATGATGCGGAGGGTTGGCCTGAATGTACCCTCCAGCACCGGCTCAACTCCTGGTCTGCGACTCCCCTCGAAAACAAGCAGACCGATTCCAGATGATCCTGCTACATCTCCGCTGATCGTTCACGAAGAAGAAGCCATCGTCCCGGTCCATCAGCACGAGGGCTTGGGTATGGACTCTGACTCTGATTCTGGGGATGAAATCAATAACACCGCATACCCATCTCACGCCTTCCTCATGGCGTCTGCAGGAGCCCGCGACGACTTAGATGATTCCTTTGGATCTAACCACTCTAGCGACTCTCTCGATGATGAAGGCGCTAACCCGGATATGGCTCCCATCCACCCTTTCGCAGGGAGTGTTCAAGATGACGGCTTCGATGATTCTTATGACGATGAGATGTTTGGTCTTCATGGAGAGGTGCATGAAGAGACTCTGTTCGGAGTACCACCTCAACAGCGTATGCAAGCCCAACAGCGTTCGAATGCAGGTAATGCTGGTCAGAGTTTACAAATGTTGGGAAAGGATTTATTACAGGACACCATTACCATCGGATCTAAAATTGATCGTATTGAGAATAGCCTTGATCAAGCTCGCTCGATCGAGTAAACCTTGGACCCGCCTACTCAATCGCTCTGCCTCCATCTTGCGTTCCCACACTTGATGGGCGGGTGTTTGTTTCTTGGGCAACCACACCTTACCACCATTCGCCTCCTCTCGCT
This sequence comes from Termitomyces bulborhizus, assembly GCA_017580835.1. Lineage (NCBI taxonomy): Eukaryota > Fungi > Basidiomycota > Agaricomycetes > Agaricales > Lyophyllaceae > Termitomyces > Termitomyces bulborhizus. Next base: position 15,182 of record JAGDQM010033715.1, on the reverse strand, counting down.
TCAAATTCAAGGCAGAGAGATCAACGACACGACGTGAAGACGAAAATTTGATGACATCTCGGTATAATCGCTTCGTCTCCGTAGTGAGAGAACGCAAGGTTGGGGGCGGCAAGGGCGTTTCCGTGTCTGAATCGTCCGAGTCGGAGAGCCCGGAAGGGTCGAGCGGAGGCGTCGGCATGCGATTGAACGGCGCAGGAAGAGGCGGTAGGCTCTCGATCTCTCTGAGCAGATCCTGACCTTTGAGATATGAATTCTCTGTGCGGAGGAAGCGTACGGTCCCTCTAAGCGCGTCGACTTGATCCAAGAGGTGCGATGTCTCCAGACTGCCCTCAATGGGAACAGTTTCTGGCTCTGGTTGCTGAGTACCTGGAGGAAACCGAGAAATCCAATGAGGAAAAGCTTTGGTCAGGAGAATATCATAATCGTACCTTGCCGTTCTTGTCCAGCCGCCAGAGTCTTGAGCTTGGCATTGTCCTGCTCCAAAGCATCCAAGTCCGCTTGGAGTTGCTCCATCGCTTCCTCGTATGCACGCTCTTGTCGTTTCGCCTTCGTGATCTCGTTTTCGAGGTTGGCCATGATCTCTGTCTGTTTCCTGGCTGCCTCGAGTCTGCGCTCCATGAGCTCAATCTTCACAGAAGTTTCCTGAATGCTCTGATCCTTCGTCTTGAGAGTCCGGAAAAGACCTTGCATCTCGTCGTTAAGTTGAGCAACTTTGCGTTCAGCTTCAACATTGACTGCCAAAGTGGCTTTGATTTCTGCAACCCTAGTGATCCAAGGGGCTGTGCCGGAAACTTAAAGAGCCCGTCAGTACCAACTCAAGAATATTCCAAGTATTGCTGACTTTTCTGGACATTCTCGGCCTCTAACGCCAATGGAAGGAGCTTGCTACCTTCTTGCACAACAGTCTCTATTGAAGCACCGATAGCATCCCAAACCGATTCTCCGGGCTTGATGTTTTTAGCAACTGTGCCAGCAGCTGTTTGCTTCACAATAGAAAGTAGTGTCGTCAATTGGAAAGAAGATTTTCCGCTTCGCGCGGCACTCAGGTGAGGCATAATTTGTTGAGCCAGCTGAGATGTAGAGATTCAATAGCTGAGTGGTCGAAGGGAAACAAAATGAACAAACCGAGATACCAAAATTGACCAACTCAGCAGCGAGGTCACTAAGAGATTTCATATCTGAAACCAAATGAACCTTGAGCGCAGAAGAATCTTCGAGGAGGTTGTCCATTCGCTTGGTCAATTTCCTAAAGCCAATAAGAGCGGGAGCGACACCAGAAGGCTTAACATGGCGTACTTCGACACACTTTTGGCACTTTTACTGTTGTCTAGTAGCGTCTGGAGAGGTCCAAACAGCTCTGTCTCAATGACGTAGCCTCCCATATCTATAACCACCTCTGATAAGGACGTATAAGGTGAGAACAAAGCTCGATGTCAAGATTGAATCCATACCTTCCTGGAGAATGGACTCCACGGAAGTCTTGGCGAGTCCAATTGAGGCAGCGAACATGTCCAGGTCATGATCAAACGACAACGCATAGCCAAGTTCACGTTCAGCCAAATCATAGTCAAAGCCATCGAAGTAAGTCTCTGCAAGGTGATCGAACTGCGCCTGGATCCTGAGGAAAGCGATGAATAAGACACAAAACGCAAACTGAAGTATGTTTTACTTGATGATATCGCTGACACACTCCATCTCTCTGAACTCGTCTTTTCGGAGGAGGTTAATGTGCATGTCGATCCGCTTTTCCATAGGTGCGATTTCAGGGAGAATTCGTCCAATATTGAGGAAAGATTCGACATCGCACCGTCGCAAGATAGATGTGAAACGTTTGCACAAGGTCGAGAGCCCGGAAATGCGTGCGCGCATCTAAAAGCTCATATCAGACATGTCTCGCGCTTCGTAACAACAACACATACCTCGCAGACACCGACGAGCGTTTCAGAGACGGAACCATTGAGCGATTCCGGTAGACCATGTACCTGAGCCACCACATGATTGATGAGGTCAGCCTTGTACGCCAAACGTTGGAAGAACATGTAACAGTTTGTCGGGTCCGTGTCCGACTCTACGTAGATTTCAGGCAAGTAGGGCTGCAAATGAGTCAGTGGGAAATGTTCTCAAGGCATGTATAGTAGTATGAATAATCTATACCTGGATGATACCGAGGAGCTCCTTAGCCTCCCGAGCTTCCAATCCGCGAATCTCGAGGTCAATGTTCTTCGCCTGATTCTTTAACGCCGAAGATTGAAGCTTGAGATTGAGTGACATCATTGCTGCGGTCTGCGATGCTGCTGTAGCCGACTCGGTCTGAGCAGTTTGAGTTTGTGTTCGTAGATCATCGAGTTCACTGGGTTGCTAGTTGATACCGTGTAGTCCTTAAGACAAGAGGGACTCACTGTTGCAGTTGAAGAACGAGGTCGCGGAATTTGGTCATGGTGCTCTCGAGATCTTGGCAGGTGTCTTCGAGAGCCTCGATCCTTTGAACATGCTGATGAATTTGAGCATCCTTCTGGTCTGAGAATTGTGTAAACGAAGAGCCCGAGATCCAAAAACGTCCTCGTACTCAAGTCTTGGTTAAGCTGCTTTTCTGTTTCAATATGATTCTCTTCAAGTTCGTCATTGAGTTCTTTAAGAGCTTCGAGATCCTCAATATTGATGCGCATCTCTTCGATTTTCTAGGAAAAGCGTGTGAGTAACTCGTATAAAAACCGTGAGCCTCGGCTAATACCTCTCCAAGCACAAGATTACGCTCTGTCAACTGTACCAACATTTCCTCCGCGCCAAGAGCATCGTCAAGCTGCAGCTTCAAATCTTCGATCTGAACCTCCGCATTCGACAATTTGATAAGACTGGATTCATATTGCGCTAAAGGTGACTGGTGAAAAGATGCAAGAAATAGACAATCAAACTTACATTGAAGGTCGTCAAGCCCTGTGATATCCTTTTCCATCTCAGCTATTCGTCTCCGCTGGTCCTGCTCCGTCTCTTGAGTCACATCCCGTAGCCTTTTTTCATCCAAAGCAGACAGATCAGCATTACGCCAACTACCATGATTAGACAAATGACACACTTGATAAGCGCCTCTTTCAACCGCTCGTTCTGTTTCTCAAGCTGAATGTAAGCCAACGAGGTCTTGCCAGCATCAGCATCACCCTCTCCTATGATGAAAATTTTATAACAGTCAGAAAGGGCTTCTTTTTGTGCATGGCCGTGTACTTACTGCCACCTTCTCTAAGTACCTTGGTCTCTACCTCAAGAACTGCGAATTTCTCCTTGAGCTCTTCGAGCTCTGTCTCGACCAGCTCGGAGCGCTCTTCAGCAACTTCCTTATCCAACATGGCCATCTCGAGTTGTTCTTGAGCGTCGAGAAGTCGTGTCTCGGACAATTGCGCCAATTGTTGTGCATCTGCAAGCTCTCGCTTCACAGCAGCAAGCTCTGTTTGTTGCGATATGAGTTTCGCTTGCAGCTTCGGACGCAATGCCACGAAAGATTCTGCTTCAGAGAGACGCGTTTCGAGTTCTTGTACGTGTCGCGAGTCGTCGGCACGTTTGGCCTCCAGGACACGGATTTTGGCACGTAATTCTTGCAGTTCTTGATCATCTTGCGCGTGTTCCTGGACCTTTTGCATTGAGCTTGATACGGAAATCGCCATCGTAATTATTACTGATACTCACAATTGGGGTTCGAAGCGATGAGGGAGGGCGTGAAGGGGGTTTCGGTTGATCCGAGGGTGTAACTTGGAATGAAACAGGAGGCGGACGCGGAGAAGTTGAAGAGGGAGCCCGTACAGGCATATGCGTTGTTGAAGGGGATGCACTGATCGGCGGTGCAGTTAATGGTGATGATGTACGCCTTGCGGGTTGACTATTAGGAGAGCTGAGCAATTTCGGCGGAGGACTGGGACCAGGTGAACTACCGATGCCTTCGCCTGAAGACGAAGAGGCCGTAAGGGGCTTCCTGGGTTGTAGGGAAAGGGAATTGCGCTTAGTTGGAGACCCACGGCGGGGCATACGCGAAATGGCCAAAGAACTTGATGGTGCTGCTGTCGACGAGGTTGAAGCAGCTAGCTTGACAGGGGTGGCAGGCTTTGCAGGACTTGTTGAACGAGATGCATTTGAAGAGGGAGATGTGCGTATTGAACTGGCCCGCAGAAGTCCTGAGCTATTTGTCCGTTGGTGGCCTAAAGTTGGGCGAGAAGTAGGGGCTGTACGCTGCAGAGTAGTAGTTGATACAACTGCAATTCATGCGAATAGAAATGGAATACCTCAAACTCAGAGCCGTTAATACTTTTGATCTGGCTAGCACGGATAAAGATTCCATATCCCATCTTACACGTGAAATAAGACACGCCATGAACGGAGCCGTCGTTCTTGCCATTCGGTTCGTGCAGCTCGATGCCGACCCATTTCCCCTTGGAAAATGAAGTCGCGCCTGAGTAACGCACCACGCCTTTCCCTTGTGCTGTGGTAACGATTGTTCCAAGTGCTGGCCCGTCCGTAGTGTCCATCCTGGGCCCTTGGGGACAAATTTCAAAGTCTGAACAGAACTATAGTGACCCAATTCGTTGTCGCCGAGGCGCGTCGTCCAAACAGTGTTCGAATGATCGTATTAATGGGCTCGGCTCTTAGCGAGGATCGGAATCGGAGTTCTTTCTCTCATTGCTCAAGATTGCATTCGTCAAGGTCTCAACTTCCTTCCTCTCCTGTAGTTTGTGCGCGTGGAGGCTTGCTTCGTTTCCTTTTGGGTAAAGCACTTTCGTTGGGCTATCTTTCATCGCAATTTATCTTCAGGGAGCGCGCCGCATACCGTACCTGTACCCATTCCTAATTCAAAAGCAACCTGTGAGGGATAATGTATGCAGAGCAGGCGCAGGCACAGCCGCCGCGCCGTAATGGCCATCTTTTCACAACAGGCAAGTGGCTCGCTTTCTCTCAGGAGACTTATTCTTATTTGGCTGACTTGTGACAGAGGGCTCGTGGGGCATGGGTTCGCGGTCTAGACATGGTCGGAGCACACCGTCAGAAACTGACCATGATTACGGTTCCACTTCACGGTCTGATCACTCAAACGCTCGTGGATCAAGAGATACAACAAGTGCTGACGGGCGGTTAGGCTCTGTGGAAACTCTGCCTGATGCGACACCCTCAATACCTTATTGGTCTGCTAAACGACATTTGACGTGTGGCAACCCCACTCCTGACCCTCCTTGGTCTTCCAAACCCATTCCGTGGCGTGGTTCCTCACCTGGGAGAATTCGGACGGCGCACGCAGCTTTGGTCTTGTGTCTCAATATCGACGTCGATCCTCCGGACATTATCAAAACCAATCCATGTGCCGTCCTTGAGTGTTGGGTCGACCCACACACCATGCCTTCGCACAAGGCTCTAGAGGCGATTGGATCGAATTTGCATCACCAGTTCGAGGGACTCAGTGCCAAAGTCGGCTACAAACCCATACTAGATCCTTCTCAGGACGATCTGAAGCGGTTTTGCCAGACCGCCCGTCGGCAGGCCAAGGAAGAAGCTGTCTTATTCTACTACAATGGACATGGAGTGCCCAAGCCCACTGCAAGTGGCGAGCTATGGTGTTTCAACCGTGACTACACGCAGTACATTCCAGTGTCCCTCCAGGAATTGCAAGGCTGGCTGGGCTCTCCATGTGTGTATATATGGGACTGCTCTGCCGCTGGCCATCTTCTGAACAACTTCAATCTCTTCGCTGAACGACGCGACCACGAGGTCAACATGATGCACGGTGGCTATGCAGACGGGACACAACCCTTGATGAACTCCATTCAACTGGCTGCGTGTGCAGCAAATGAGCAGCTTCCTTCATGTCCAGAACTCCCCGCTGACGTCTTTACATCATGCCTGACCTCACCCATTGATATCGCCTTACGATATTACCTGACGACTCACCAATTGCCGTACATGGTAACATCCGACATGGTCCTCCAGCTACCCGGCGATCTCAAGGATCGACGGACGCCACTTGGAGAACTCAATTGGATATTCACTGCTGTCACTGATACAATTGCATGGACCACATTTTCACGCGAGATATTTACTCGCCTTTACAGATGCGATCTCTTAATCGCCTCACTATTTCGGAACTTCCTGCTGGCAGAACGAATCATGAAGGACCATCATTGTACCCCTCACACATACCCATCTCTTCCTCCGACCAACACGCACCCGCTTTGGGCAACTTGGGATCTCGCAGTTGATACCTGTCTCCGGCAACTGCCCGAACTTTTGAAGAAAACGGGTACAAATCTAGATGTTGTAGGTGCACCGACGCCACAATCCGTCACAGCTAGACCTGGTCGTGTGGGCGGTCGTCAAAGCACGTCAAAAACCGGGGAGCAGCCTTACCAATACCAGCGCAACCGGTTCTTTGCCGACCAACTTACCGCCTTTGAGGTATGGATATCGAGGGGTGGATCAGCTTTGACGAAGAAGGGTCCGATGTCCCTACCACCTGCCGGGGACAGGTACAATGGAGCTCCGGAAATTGTGAGTCAGCAGAGAGGCGTAGACCAGCACCTCGTCCCGCGCAAACCACCAGACCAACTCCCGATCGTCCTTCAAGTCCTACTCTCTCAACCTCATCGCCTTCGTGCTCTCATCCTCCTTTCTCAATTCGTCGATCTTGGTCCATGGGCAGTACATCTCGTCTTAACCATCGGTATCTTCCCGTACATTTCCAAGCTCCTTCAAGCTCCAAGCCCTGACCTCCGCCCGGTGCTTATCTTCATCTGGGCTCGCATTCTCGCTGTAGACTCCACCGTACAGGTTGACCTCATCAACACACAAGGATACAAGTACTTTGCCAGCGTTTTGGGCGCAAAGAGCGATGACGTACTACCCAATAGCTCAGAGCACAAAGCTATGTGCTCCTTCATCCTCGCTGCGATATCTCGTGATTATCCTCTGGGCCAGCAAGCATGCTGGAGCGAACGTGTCTTTGACAACTGTTACGAACGTCTAGATGAGCCCGACTTCCTTTTGCGGCAGTGGGCGGCCCTCTGTATTGCTCAAATGTGGGATGCCAACGACGAGATCAAGGTCTACGGTGTTGACCGGGGCACACAGGACAAGCTCATTGCTTTACTTTCAGATGACGCCACAGAAGTGCGTGCGGCTGCGCTCTATGCACTAGGCACGTTCTTGGGTGCCAGTGGCTCTGAGTTTTCTGATCGACATAGTGGAGGTGGAACGGGGACTATGTACCAATTGGACGAGCGTGTTCACTTTCGGATGGAGGTAGCGGTGGCTACAGGCGCTACTCTCGCGATCAAAGACGATGCAAGCCCCATGTGCAGGAAGGAGCTACTTATTGTGATTAGCTGCCTCGTTAAGGAGTGGAGAGGATACTTTGTTGTCTGTGCTTGGCTGTACTGGGAAGAAGATCGCAAATGGCGAGCTGGCACAAGCGGACAGTCTCATGGTCATCTACATGACGAGGACGTGACCAATCAGGCGATTAGCGAGTGGCTAGACTCGTTCAATGATGACGAAATGTTGAGGGAAGAGAATCGGGTCCTTCTTTCGTCTTTTTTTACGATCTTCGTTGTCCTTTTGGATCTTTCCGTTGACGCCTATCAGGAAGTGGCTACCCATGCACAAACGATCGTGGACTATATAATGGCGCTTCTCCTTGAGTCTCCCTTTACGAGGCTCGAATCATCATCCCTCAACGCTCCACCTACTGTACCAGCCGACCGCAAAGGCTCGCCACAAATGAGTGGGTTAAGGACACGCGTTCCATCTTTGCAGTCGTCTGCATCTAATCATCTTCCTCCGCCGTCTCCAGGTGGCCTCCGGTCCTCTATCTCGCGAAGTGACACAATGAATACAATTTCTAGTGGCGTCACCAACACACTCCGACGAACCACATCTTTTGCGAGTGCTTTGAAGTCACTAGCAGGTGGTATCGCATTCCCGTCTTCAGAGGACGGACACGCCTCGCCTGCCACGAGTGTGACTATGACGCTGCGCAACGATGTTTCCAGACCACCATCGCCCAACCTCAACTTCGCTCAATATACTTCCCCGTACTCACGTCCACCGACACCCCAAGGTGCATCATCATCCCGACATCCTCCCTCGCCCAAATTGACAGGACAGGAATTACCTGAAGCCTCACAAGCACCAATGGATTTCCTGCCTTGCGATGTGATGGAAGCACTGATGGAAGAGGATATGGAACGCCTACGATCTCGCCGTCGAGCTGCCAACCACCCACGCAGACACCATCACGGTAGTCACGGCGGTCATCATCGTGACCACCATCATCACGGAAGCATTCCAAGTCCTAATGGTAGCACATTCTCTATTGATTCGAACGGCAGTGTCATCCTTGGATTGGGAACTGGAACAGGGATCCGTGATGTCTTGCCGTTGAAGAGCACATATTTTGATTGGTGTATGGAGTATTTTAAGGAGCCTCAGATGAGGGTGGGTCTCTCATCTCTTTAACTTAGGGGTAACGTTTACGTGGAGGTTTACAACAGCAAGCCGAACCGGATGAGCCTGGTAGTGTACAGTACAACTATCAGATTTGGCGTCAACAGAGGACAGAACAGATCCATGCCGAGACCTTGCGCCATAGTGCCACCGCTGGTGAGTGTAATCAAAGTTTCGTGCGCAAGAAACCTGACGTCTGGAAACAGAGGATCGGGAATGGAAGAGACCAGTTGCCACACTTCAAGTTGCTGGCCACCCTTTAACCATGGCTTTCCATTCGTATGATCAACATTTGGTAGTTGCAAACGAGACAGATATGATATCGTTCGTCTACCTATCTTATTTCTCTGCTGCTTCTTGTCTGACTTCCATTTAGCGTCTGGGACTGGTCGCAGAGAAAGCGCTTGAACTATTTCTGCAACGGTAATCCGAGGGGTACCAGCATAACTTCGCTTCATATCATAAACGAAGACGTTGGAGGCATTATTGTTACTGCGTCTGGTGCGAGCTAGCTATTTCTTTATTATCTACGTTTTTGACGAGAAATCATGCAGCCGAGGGTACTATTCGACTTTATCGCAACTACGATCCGGCCTTAGAACAAGGCCCAGTGCAGATGGTTAGCGCCTTCCGTGGACTTAATGAGGTTATTCAGTTGCGACAAGGAGCTGGCGTCGTCACCGACTGGAGGCAATCTTCTGGGCACTTGTTAGTCGGTGGCGACTCCCGTATCATTAGATGCTGGGACGCACAGACAGAGACTTCGGGTCTGGTATGTTATATTTGAAGCCTTGTAGATCTGTATTCACGCGACTAGGATCTTGATACTGGCTCTGAGAGTCCAGTTACTGCTATCGTGTCGGATAGTCTATCAGATCAGACTTTTATCGCCAGTTTTGCGGACGGTGTAGTGAAGGTATTTGACCGTCGCTTGGAGGAAGAGGACGCTATCGTCAGGACTTACTCTGAGCATACTGCATGGGTCCAAAATGTACGATGGCACCCTACCACGAGAGGACAGTTACTATCGGCGAGGTAGTGTCAATTTACAAAGTGTCTCAAGTCTCGTTTCTGACTGTTTGGCTAGTTTAGACGGCCAGGTTAAATTATGGGATATCCGTGGTACAGATGATGCGATCGAGACCGTAGATCTTTTACCAGGCGGTCTTTCTGCCTTTGATGTACATTCTGCATCCGCAGTTTTCGCAGCGTTAGTGTCTCAGTCTTTTTTTGTTTAGGCGTAACCAATGGACATTGTCATAGCACTTCGGCCATCAACCCCACGCAATGGAGATCTCAGCAGATCGTCGTTCGTTCTCTGTCCCGCAACAAGAACCTATCCGACCATTACATCTCTACTGGGCTCTCGACCCCCCCTTCTCGAGTCCTGCCCTCGCCCTTTATCCCAAGATCAAGTTCCCTTACTTTCCATCCTACTGAGATGCTGTATGGTGTTGGTGAAACGGATGGTACAAGTGAGTATACGAAATTTTCGGTTTCGAGTAAGACTCTGACTAGTTCGCAGTCCGAATTTTTGGTTGCAAACTTTGAGGACTTTTGTAATGGTATATAGTCATGGTCGTCATCTTGCTTTCAATCGTAGATCTAAATAGGAGTTCACTTTCCGTATTTCAATTTTTATTTTTTCATTATCGGTAATCAACGGCAACTAAATAATTGATGCTGCGATGATCGTTTATTATTTCGTTTGTTTTTGCTCAAGATTTTTATGAACTGGAAGTTCTGGCAGAGCATCAGGGCCCTCTGCTTCCCTCTCAACATCATGTCTCGACGCCCGCTATCTCCTTCTCCTGATCCCCGAGTAACGAAAAAGCCAAAGCTTGATCATCTCACTCCCGATGACTTCAAGAACGGAATATTTCTTGCACCCATGGTTCGTTCTGGTGCCTGTGCGTTCCTACCTACATCGACCTGATACTGCGCATCTCATTTTTATCTATAGTACCAACAAGACTCTTTGCTCTCAAGCATGGCGCCACCCTGGTATGGGGACCAGAGATGGTGGATAAAGCAATACTTCACGCAGAACGGGTAGTCGATCGTCAGTACGACTTTGCATCGCCGAGGATGTTCGTCCTGACAACTTCTTTGCTCCAGCCGTAACTGGTGTGATATCCTACAATGGCAGATCTAGAGCGATGTTCACCACCCACCCAATCGAAAAACCATATCTCATATACCAAATTGGCTCCTCCGATCCAGAGCTCGCTGTCCAAGCTGCAAAGACCGTCATGCAGGATGTATCTGGAATCGACCTCAACTGCGGCTGTCCAAAACCATTCTCGACACATGCCGGCATGGGTGCTGCTCTTCTGACGAATCCTGACCTCCTATGCTCGATACTTACTGCCTTGCGAGAAGCGATGCCGCCAGAGATCACGGTATCTGCAAAAATCCGCTTACTACCCTCTCAAGAGGACACACTCAAGCTTGTAGAGCGCATCGTGAACACGGGAATCAGCGCATTGACCGTTCACTGTAGAACAAGGAACATGAGAGACAAAGACCTTGCAACGATCGAACGTCTGCGGGAGATTGTGGACTTTGTAGAGGGGATGGGAAAGGGGATCGCTGTCATAGAAAATGGAGATTGTCTTGGATGGAACGATGCCCAGCGAGTCCGTGCCGTTACAGGTGTGTTTATCTGCAATTGGAGGCTTGAATTTCTTGGTGATCGTCCGCGAAGGAGCACATTCCGTGATGATTGCGCGCGCAGCTGAAGCAAACCCATCTTGCTTTTCGCCTACTCCTTTGGAAGATATTGAGCAGACACTTGTACCCTCATATCTTCGTCTTGTACGTTTCCTTTTCATAGCCTGCATGATCCGGCTTATCATTGGATAATAGTCGAAATACCTTGACAATCACTGGGGCCTCACCAAGTTTTGTACCGCCCAGTTCAAAGCTCAGCATGTCAACATTAAAAAGGCCGACGCCGTGGCGATGCGACAATCGCTTGCTCAATCCAAAAGCTTTGACGGGATGAATGAGATTGTTGTAACTTGGACTGGAAAAGAGGAACTGGATGAAATCGTTCATTCCATAGAAGCAAATCCTCCTCGCAAACATCGTCTTCCGCCCCCTCCGACAACTGTCAAACAACAAGAAGTGGCAGAAATCACAGAGACCACTCCACCTGGCACTCAAAATCCTGAGCCCCCTGGATCTGGTGCTCCCCTGCTGCCGAATACCTACCGGACCGTGTTACCACCAATGGCCACTGGACACGACGCAGCGACCCCAACCCCCGGTGGGGGCGTCTCAGTGACTACTCAGTAGTGTCATCATTTATTGTGTAATATATCACTTGCATGATTTTGTAGCATCTTACATCTTACAAACTAGACAAATCCCTGAACACAGATGGGATTTATTACCGAATTTCTAATCTCGACGACGATCCTTGTTCTCCCTCTCAATCCGATTCCTCTATATCTACTAATTCTCTGCCTTCCTCGACCATTTGGCCAGCCTTGCATCCAATAGCCTTAACGATACCAGCGGTACTGGCTCTGAGTACAGTTTCTGTCTTCATACTCTCCAGAACAACGACAGTTTGACCGGCCTCGACCCTATCACCAACCTTGACCCGTACATCTACCACCAAGCTGGGCATGGGTGCCTTCAAAGCACCTTTGGCTGCACTCAAGACATCACCTCCAAGGGAGACAAGCCACTTCGGCGTTGACACAACCAAAGTGGTCTTATGATGATCACCAGCGAAGATATGCAGGCGCTCCATCGTAGTGGAACTGGTCGATGCAGGGGCATTTGGCGGCGGAGGCTGAGACACAATTGTTACGTTTAACGATTGCGCGTTGATCGTCGATGACAATGTTGTGGGAGAAGAGAGAGACGCTGGAACAGAAGGGAATGATGTGCTTCCGGCCGGTGTATTTACAATGATATTAAAATGACCGGGCGCAGTTGAAACGACATGAACAGTGAAAGACTCTTGAGCACCAGCCTCCGTTTGTAGAGTGATAATGCGCTCGTATTGATCCCCACCGAACCGACGAGAGGTCAATGATGTCCACGGCGAGGTATTGCGAGATGTTGAGGGAGAGGGATGGTCGCGGAGTGCGATGAACAGAGCGGCCTGGGCGAGAACTTCTGGTTTCGGTTCTTCAATGGTTGGAAAGAGTTCGCCGAAATGTTTCTAAAGGAGCACACAGTCAGTAATGATGAAACCGTCGGATTATAATGTTTTCCACCGAGATAAAGCCTGTTTCGAGTTCCGCGTTGACGAATGATGGATTGCCAGCCAACGTCTGAAGGAAGTCCACGTTTGTCGAAACTCCAACAACATGATACTCTGACAAGGCCCGCCGGAGCATCCGTAATGCTTCTGCGCGATCCTTTCCATGAACGACAACTTTCGCGATCATAGGATCGTAGAAAACACCGATCTGAGAGCCCTGGAGAAAACCTTGTTCAATGCGCAATGACGGATAAATTGTCGTCGAGTCTTTCAAGGCCAGTGAAGGCCGCAAATCGGACATCATTGGCCTAGCAGTTATGGATGTGTATTCGGGTGCAAAAATATGTGTCGGGGAAGGAGTAGACAGATAAAGGAGTGATCCTGAGTCTGGAAGGAACTTATTTCGTGGGTTTTCAGCATATATACGTGCTTCAAAAGCGTGGCCGACGAGAGGTATGGAACCCTGTGTGAGGGGGAGAGGATTACCCGCCGCCACCTGCATCGTCAGAATTAATGACGAGGGCGTGGAAACCGAGTATCATTACTGGCCTGCAACTGCCAGTCTACAAGATCCAAACCTGTCACCATCTCAGTCACTGGATGTTCGACTTGAAGTCGTGTATTCCTAACGCGGGTTTGATGAGTAAACAGCGAAGATACAAAGACTGCAACGCCAACATCTCCATGAAGTAGAACTTCTCTGTATCATTGTCAAATATGAATTCAACAGTGCCAGCGCCAACATAGTTCACAGCTTTTGCCGCAGCTATAGCTTTTGAGCTTAAATCGGCGCGCAGCTCGGGTGAAAGGCCTGGTGCAGGTGCCTGAGCGAGAGAAGAAGATAGATTGACTTGACGTTTGCCTTATTGTCGAACCTATAAGATGACTGACCTCCTCTATAATCTTCTGGTTTCGTCTCTGAACTGAACAGTCACGTTCCCAAAGGCTGACTACATTTCCATGAGTATCGGCGAACACCTGGACTTCCACATGTCTTGGACGTTCAATGTACTTCTCTATGAGGACAGTGTCATTGCCAAAAGCCTTCAATGATTCGCGTTGGGCAGATGAAAGTGCTTCATAAAAAGCGGCTTCGGACGAGTCGCTAACTATCCGCATTCCCTTACCACCACCTCCATGAATCGCCTTGATTAAGACGGGAAAACCTATTGCTAGGTTAGTATATTGGTCGTTGATACGACATACGGATGACCTATGTCTTGCGATTGCCTATACAGAAAGGTGGGATCTTGATCATGCCCATGGTATCCTGGGACACAAGGAACCCCAGCAGCTGGAAGGACCGGTCAGGAACGCTCCATATTCAATGCTGGGAAGTATTACCTGACATGATATTCTTTGATTCACTGAACAGAACCTCAGAACCAAGGGTTTTTTATTAGAAACAATTTACCTCTTGGAACCCATACTAACGATAGCACTGGCAGGAGGGCCGATGAATACTATGCCTTCCTCGGCAAGTTTCTCCGCAAACGTTGAGTTCTCACTCAGAAATCCGTAGCTGAATGATTATTAGAAAGTACTGTCTCCAGAATAAGCTGCATAGATGTACCCGGGATGAACAGCCTATGATATCTTAGCAAGCACGCGAGACTTTATAGAAAAGCCTCTGACGCCTACCTGCGCACCACTTCTATGGCAAATTTCTACAATCTTGTCTATTCTTAGCTACAAAGAGATGATCAACTTCAACTCGAAAGACCAGAGGGACTGACTGACATAACTTTCGGCGGACGGAGCAAGGCCAATACAATACGCCTCGTCAGCCTAAACACAATCAGTACGCGTCATGAAAAACCTGAAAAGCAGAGAAATGACCAATTTGACATGCAAAGCATCTCTGTCAACCTCGCTGTACACAGCAACAGTCCTTATTCCGAGCTTCTTCGCTGTTCGGATGACCCGACACGCAATTTCTCCTCTATAAGTTTATGAGCGTCCCCTTTATATGTAATTGGAACATGGCAGCTTGCCTATTCGCAATCAATATCTTGTCAAAATGAGACTTGCGTGGCGCGGGGAGATTCACTACATCTAAGTCGTATGATACTTCAGGGTAAGAGGAATGGTGGACTTCCACGCTCACCTGCTGCCTGAGTGGCATAGCCGCGACGCGAAGCACTGAGAGGTTTAATGATATAGCTTGCATGTGTGTCTCTTTGCATGAAAAAAGTGCTTCTCGAAGCAAAAACTGTGGGTCTCTTGGGTGAAAATCTGGTAGAGACGCCAGCAGAAAGACATGGCAGAGTGATGGGGAAAGCTTTAGCCACTGTGGATTTGGATTGGAGCATAATCTCTATTTTCCTCGATGCAAAAGGCGGGATAGCAGAAACAGTGTAGAAACTGGAAGAAACAAGACAGACTTGAGCTTGAGCCGTTGAATGCACATTGAGATCCGTATCACATGATATGGGGTAGTAGGGACACGTGGCGCAAGGATGCAATGACATCATTCGATCATCTCAAT
>JAGDQM010033714.1:0-36099 GCA_017580835.1 Termitomyces bulborhizus | reverse complement strand
TTCGCTTCTCTGAAGATTCAACAATAGGCGCAGGGAGACGAAAAGGGTAAAAGCGTAGTCCTCAATGAAGCGAGGAGCACAATGTTTTTAAAGGAGCCTAGCGCAACGTGAGAAAGAGCTGATCCGACTGTTGGTGTTGCATATCCATAGAAACACACGGATACTAGGAGGCCGCGCATCATATCACGTTGCCAAGTAATTCATCTGGATCCTGTCATGGATTAGGCGGTTCTTACAAAAAGCTGATCAGATTGTTGGTTTTGCATATCCATGGAAACACATGAATATTGGGAGGCCGCGCATATTTTCAAATCACGATTGTATTGCTACAAGCCATAATCTGTACCTCCAGAAATCGTTACTGAGTCACATTCACGTGACGTTATGCATGTCCACCCAATCCCTTAAGGGTATGGAGTTCTGCGGTTAGTAACCTCGCGAGAGTTTTTATCTCATGACTTTTATTACAAACCATTGACGCCTGCAACCCGAGGCTTATTTTATACGGTACTATCATTCTGTCAATAAATGTCATAACATGAGATGTCTATCTAACCTTTGCAGCCACCATGAAATGGCATAACAATCATCAAGCGTCGGCTGTGTCCTTGATACGGCCGATTGCATATCATATATGGATTGCGAGATTCTGAATACTCAAACCACCGGGTTCAGGATGAAAAGTCAAGCTCAGAGTACTAATCCTCAAAGACCACAATGTTATCAGCCACGACGCATTTGTTTTGAGACTATATCGATTCGCTTCTGATTGAGCGCAGATCGTATATTACAAGCTCCACTGGACAATTGGCATCCCCTTGTTAGCAACCACTACTTCCCTTTAAGTAAATTTTCATGCGCTGACTCTTTCATCCGGCTGGTTGATTTATCCTGGCAATTGATGCGCGTATTCCATGTGTTAAGAAGAGCAACCTTAGTCACTTGCGATGGTCGGCTGGTGCAGGTGGACATATGACTTAAGGACATGTGCTCGCATTCATTGTCTTTTTCTCTCGTTCTTTCCCAATCATATCGCTAGCACACCCTAACTCGGATGAGCACCGAAAGGTCAAACGATCGTCCTTGGTTCAGTGTCTGGTGAACTACCAGTAGCTCAGGAACTCCCGTCGGTGTTCGACGAAGTACTAGTACTCGGTACTTCCTGGAAATTCGTCAAACTTCTATTGCCCATCTTTAAATTGAATTACATTTCATAGGAGATGACCGTGTGGACAATGACTGAATATTGACAGTCCGATTCCAGGATCAATACCGATCAATCCCCACGGGGATCATCTGTTTTCTGCGTCATCCACGAGTTGAGAGCGGTATAAAGAAAGATCATGAACGATGCCTGGTGGGATCTACTTCGCACTGTATATGACATGATGGTCGGAATCGTATGGTATCTGACGGCGTTCCTGGCTTCAACCTCGCTGTTCGATGGGACCTCGGTGGGAGGCCAATCCGTTTCGGCACAGTATCTAGTTGGACTGGGTGAGTGTAAATTGCTAGAGAGAGGTAGTACTGACTTGATGTGTCGCAGGCATTGGAGATATCACCGGGTGAGTCTTTCGTGCTGGAAGTCTCCCGATATAAAGAGCTGACTGGCTTGGCCAAGACCTGTGGTAGAGACGAACATGATGGTATTGAGCGTAAAATCTTCCTCGAGGCGACGACATTAACGAGGCTTCCCAGGGCTACGCGTCTTTATCGCAGACAGATACCGGTTTACACATGCGGCAGCGCAGTCGCGCTTTCATCATTGCAGAAGCTGCGTCTCCATCTAACCGAGTCGTTTTCGTCAATGCTGGTCAGTAACATGCCTTCTAGTTGATATCACTCACTGACGATGACTAGATATCGCCATGGGTGACACCGGAGTCCGACGCTCTATCATCTCCCAGCTCTCGACTCTATACCCTGGAGTATATACCGCAACAAATGTTGCATTTGTCGGAACCCATCAGCATGCAGGAGTCGGCGGCTATCTTGAGAACCTCCTCCCTCAAATCACCTCACTTGGTTACGTGAAACAGACTGCAGACGCCATCGTTGCGGGAACAGTTCTGGCAGTGCAGCGTGCGCATGCAAACCTTGCACCCGGGAACTTGAGCCTTGGAAATACGACAATACTGGATGCCAATATCAATCGCTCCCCCACGGCTTACCTTGCAAATCCGGTCACTGAGAGAGCGAGGTATCAACATAACCAGGACAAGGATATGACAGTTTTGAGATTCGATGATGCCAATGGAAATGCGCGGGGTTTGCTCAGCTTTTTCGCAGTCCATGGGACCAGTCTCTACGAGGTGCATCCCTGCCGGCTCTTCCGCTGGTTTTTCGTACAGCTGATCTGCGGTAGAATAATACTCTAGTTAGTACTGATAATAAAGGAATGGCAGCTTTCCTTTATGAATGTAGGTCTCTCGTAAACTCCGCCGTCTCGTCACTGATGTCCAAATAGCATCAGTGGAACCATCCGCGATGCCCGGAAATACAACTTTCGTCGCTGGTTTCACACAATGTGAGTGACAACGCTCCGAATCTGGAGCCTGCGCTCGCCACTGATTCTGCTTGTTTTCTAGCTAACGTTGGGGACACCAGTCCAAATACGTCGGTGGCCTTCTTTCCTGGACCTGTTCCTTTCGTTCCAGTCACATTGGAATGAATCCTGACTGTTTTTTCTTTGTTCCATACCAGACTTGGAGCGTTCTGTGAAAGTCCAGGAAAAGCTTATGATGGCCTTCCATGCGAAGCAGACCATTCGACTTGTGGCGGTACAGTACAGGACTGTCATGGTCGGTCAGTACTCTACTGAAATCCGTCTGCTTCAAGTTTTAGAGTATTCATTTGACTTCATTCGTAGTGGGCCTGGGTTCCGCATTTCTGATTTTGAATCAAATCGAATTATCGGCAAAAAACAGTTCCAGGCTGCTCGAACTGTTATGAATGGGCCCAGGAGCCCTGTAAGTGGAAAGGTCCGGAGCGTGCACGTCTATGTCGATATGTACGAACATAGTCTTTGCATCCCTGTCCCCTTGGCCGATGACATAACTTAGGTCAACACACTCCTTCACCCTACCCAATGGCACGACTGTCTCGACCTGTCCTGCCGCTATGGGTTAGCCTCTATCCGTCTTATCTCACGGACGTAGAGGCCTTGACAAAGATGTTGATATTTTTGTTTTCGATAGGTTTCTCCTTTGCTGGTGGAACAACGTAGCTTCATTCGTTTCCCCGCTTGACGTGACATGAACTTATCTTTGAACAGTGATGGCCCGGGAGCATTTGACTTCGTTCAAGGAGATAACTCATCAGATAAACAGTGCGTTCGTTATAACTCGTTTCCAGTTTCTCTTTTTTCCGCTAATCGGGCCGAATTAGGAATCCGTTTTGGGAGCTTGTCAAAGGTCAGTTGATGGGATGATAATTTTTTTCAATTTACGTTATCTTGGAGAATGTTCTTTGGTTCTAACACTCAGTGTCTTCTCCAGGCGCAATAACACCTTTGCCTTCGGCAGCTCAGGTAGCTTGTCAATACCCCAAACCTATCCTTCTTAATACTGTACGTACTCTTTCTCTCGTTCGCTCTTACTGACAGAATTATAATTATGTAAGGGTTATGCACATGTCCCGTACGATTGGGCTCCTAGCACTGTCGACATCCAAATGCTTCGCGTGGGTAATCTTGGTATGTGTCTGGAAACTCACGATGTCTTGCCTAACGTGCCGTCAAATTCTCAGTGATGTTGATCATGCCCGGTATGTCACTTCTCTCGAGATTCAAGGAAACTGACCTAGTTGATTGATGGACCCTCATTAGGCGAATTGACGACGATGGCCGGCCGAAGGATGCGGTTTGTTCTTAAAATAGTAACCGTTCTTCTGGTGCTGATTTTTCACACCTATCCTCTCTCCACCGTCTTCTTGATTCTCACGTCAAACTTCGAATGTATTGGAATATTTTACAGGGAAGCACTTCGTGCCACACTTATATCATCAGGAGTCCTTGGTTCTGGTGCATACGTTGTCATTGCCGGCCCGGCAAATACATATGCTCATTATGTCACGACTCGCGAAGAATATAGTGTACAACGATATGAGGGTGCTTCAACAATCTTCGGCCAATGTGAGTACATCCCGTTATTGTCATGCGGAGGCTTCCCATCTGATTATTCTACAGTTACTCTTGAAGCCTATATTGACAAGTACTCCAGCCTTGTCCCCTTCCTCGCTGATAATGCGACTGGTGCACCTCCTTCTGACCTCGCTCCAGTGGACCAAACTTCCAAAGCCATCTCCTTGCAGGTTCGTCCCTTTCATCATCTCCGAACTGATTTCGGCATCTTCCGTGACACTGACGCCGCTTAGCCTGGTGTGGTCTTTGACTCGGCACCTTTAGGGAAGACATTCGGCGCTGTTCTTGTTGATGTAAATACCTCGCCGTACCATGCAGGTGATAGAGTCTCGGCCCAATTCGTCGGTGCTAACCCAAGAGTGAGTAAATGGTGTCACTTAATTTTGAAGATTACTTGATCCTCTCGTAATTAGAATAATCTACGCTTGGAAAGCACGTTTCTGACTGTAGACCAGTTGGCCAATGGCCAGTGGAAGACGGTGCGTTCGGACTCCCATCCCTCAACGACTTATCAATGGGTCAGAGTCAACACGGTCCGCTAGTTTGTTTCTAAATCATCCTCAACTGTCTGACTCCTCATAACAGGTTTTTGGGACTAGCACGGTCACAATTGCCTGGTAAGTTAAAGAACTTCGTGACAATCTTCTCAATTAGCATTGACTGCGATATCCTTCCAGGACAATCGAAAGCGGAACCCCATGTGAGCATGTTTCTTTTTTCCTCGGACATCTTTTTGAAGCGGCCTACAGCCGGCACCTATCGTCTTAGCTATTTTGGTGACTCAAAACCTCTCATTGGTTCTATATCCTCGTTCTCTGGTATATCGTCCAACTTCACTGTCTCATGATCTCCCAATCAAACTGGCTTTCTCTGTTGTTCTCATACCCTATCTTGTACGTATATGAGTTCCCTGCTGACTGAATATATCGACTAGCTATCCTTCCCCTATTACCTGAGTATGACCTGAGTAATGACCATTCTAAGCACGTGCCTGTGAGAACAGGTGAGATCAGGGGTTGGGATGGCCTCGAGGCCGCCACATGTGTTGCGCATGGCCTTGAATTCAATAAAGCCTGGCGCGTAATTTCAAAAGACGAAGGAACCGCAAGAGCCAACAACCAGAATGTTCCGCAGTCTTTCAAGTCAAATTACTGCAACTGTTGTCGACAATGGCGGAAACAAGAAAAAAGTCATGTCGCCGACTCTGCGCTCGGATATCTACGCCGCCATTGATCAAGCCAAAGCGTGGATCTCGGGCACTCACGGCCAGCCAGGAGATGGCGTCTCCCATGTCACTATCTTGACCATCATTCAGAAGCACTTCCCTGAGCTGAAACTCGGGCTGGAATCAGTTGGCCATGTAGAGAGCGAAGTCGCCACGATCATTGGCGGGATCACGAATATGATCATGGAATATAGTATGTGGGAGAGCATGTCCGGGGGAATGGCTATGCGGACTTGGGTGGATGGTTTGATCGGAGCGTATGACAAGGCAAGCCCGGGACAGAACAAGGATGGTCTAGCGAAAGGAATAGCTCGAGGCATAAACCATTACACAAACGTGAGCTTGATGACCAAAGAATTTACCACCAGAATCCAGATCATATCTGCGCTGAAGAGCAGTAAGTCTTCAAATCATCATAACAAGAATAGTTTGATCTAATTAGGATGGATTCTTTAAGTTAGTACAAGAATCTATGGAATCGGAACCGACGAGGCGCGACACGGCGAAGCGGTATGGAGCTCTAAGTTGGTCTGAAGGCTTACAAGATGCGGAATGCCGATTGTCATAGTGCCGTATCACAATCATAGAATTCCATTGAATCTTTGAAGTGGTTTCTATTCGGTACCAAAGACTAAAGCATGTTGGAAGAGCTAACTGACACACTATCTGTGGGAATTCGAGACTCGATCAGCTTCCATCCAACAGCGAGTAAAAGAAACTCACGAATAATTAATGATTAATACATAAACGTCCGATGGAACAGAAAGATGGGTATAGTACAATAACAAATACAGTTTGAATGTCATACAGTTTAAAGGTCCTTGTCCTGAACTCCGTCACTCCAACTCCACGATCACCGTCATGACATCTGTAAAAAAATGAATACCATCAGGACGTTGGAAAATGCGTAGAACTCAATTCAACTCACATAGTGTGACAGATCCGTAGATAAACAGGTGGAGATAGGCGACATACCATCAACTTCATCATCGGAGTTCTGGTAACAGGAGGAGAGGTCACTTGAAAGTTCTGACGGAGAACGAGATTCCCATGCCGGCTTGCTCTGGACAGCCGGAATATCATAGTAGGGCTCTGCTTCCACAAAATCGGGATAAGCCTCCATAGCATAGAGGCATTCCATAGGAAGCGAAGCTTGGATGTCGTGAAGAAGTTTGTCGTCATCATATCCCGCCATCAAAGGGGAAGAGTAGATGACGGATGTTTGAGAAGAATAATTAAACTTGAACATCGCGGAGAAGATAGACGAAGATTCCGACTCGGTGGGGATTACGTCTTGGATGATAGTAAATTGAGTCGGGTCTTGTATGGAGCATCAGAGCTAGTCAAAGGTGATAAGGAGTCGAACTGACCAACACTCTCAGATATTTTGTTCCAGAATCCTGGTACGATAGGCGTGCTGTACAAGAGGGCGCCGTCCGTTCGTTCAGGGGCAGTACCCACACTGCTGAGTTGTGTGGTCTCCGAAAAGACAGTGATACCTGCCGAAAACACGACAAAAGAACAATGTGCTGAGAGATTAGATGGCCCAATAAAGGTGACAGTAGGGTCAATTGAATGGAACGGGCGAGGGTACGGTGAAGGGCGAACAACATCGTTTGAGCAATTCCACTCGTCCATGCTGGTGGTGGAGGGCATTTGTCCTGGTGGAAGTATATCGATGTAAATAATGGTCCTGCGCGGGTTTGAGGAACCTGCGCAGTCGAAATTTGTCGATGCGTTGGTAGGCGTCGATGGCGTGCTCGAGACATCGCTGGAACAATCCGTATCACTCCAATATCTCGAGTTATTGTTATAACGAGCACGGCCAACAGGACGGCAGGGTGATAGGAGCTTCATGACTGCTAGATGAAGTCAGCAAAGATTCTGTCGTGTTGAGTCGGCTCGTACGCTTCTTGCCACCACAGGTATCTCGAAGTTGTTGAAGGCGACTACCAACTTGCTTTGCGCTTCTCCTCGTACCCGTTTTGTTGAAGATGAAGTCGGAAATAAAACGGTTCCTCATGGGAAATCGTCCAAGAAGCCTCGTTTCGCGAGAATCGTCCGGTTGGTAGGTAGCAAGGCCTATTGAGGCGTGTCAATCAGGTGATGATCAGAAAAGAGATGAAAGACGACTGACCTTCAAGTAGAGCGGCTTCTAGTTCCGGAGGCCAGACGACTTCGCCTCCTCTTAATGTCTTCCAGCTCTTGCGTCCTTTGACGATAGATTGGAAGACATCATGAGTCCTTGGGTTTTGGGTTGCTGGAAGCTTGAAGTTGGAGTTTGATGTCGATGTACGACTTGGTGTACGACTCGGAGATGGTCGATGTGACGCGAGAATGCTTTCAGAGGCCATTGAGTCTGAATTTTCTGGATGGGCGAGAACCGATCCTGAGGATTTATAGGTTCAGCCATTTATATACCCAGAAAGGTTTAGTGCCACCTCAATCGGAGCGTCATTTGGCCGTATGTGTTCTTCGGTTCAAAACACGAAGGTTCAAATCTCGTCACCCTACATCGCTTTAGCCTGTAGGGGTTAGGGCTATCCAAATCCGGACGGAGAGAAAGACCGCCTCCAGCGCCAACTTGCCGGTTCCTGTGATCATTGTCCTGACCTCGAATATTCGAGTCCCCCCTTGTATACAATCCGTTGATACGATACAAAGGCGTCTGTTTCGTGGGGGAGATAGAAGCGAAGCAGATCGACTACGTATGTGAGAAAATCCTGACGTACAAAGGGGTTCAGATATGTCGATTTGATCGTGGACTCTCGGGCACAGGATGCGGCGTTTGACTTCGTTACTCCATATCGAATCGAAGAGAACTGGACATCACCGCTCCCTATTTAGATCAGATCTCCAGGAAAATTTTGGACTCTCCTCTCTCACAGCCACATCCGGTCCTGGTCTCCGCCTGTATCAATAAATGGGATATTTGTCGATGTAATTATCTGCTCGGAAAATTACCGAGTCCTTTTGCCGAGTCCTTTGCCGATCACTTTGCGGCTATGCAGTCAGGGTGAGAGATTTATTACTCGTCGAAGCGATACAAATGAGACGTTGTTTCCAACCTGTGTTCTAAAGGTTCTCATCCTTAACCTTGAAGCTGTGATGTTCAATTTAAATAAAGTGTTGGAAGAATTGACAATGAATGAATACTACATAGCTTACCGTGGCCAGGACAAGAACTGTTGCTCCCGTTGTTCATCCCCAGCGAAGGAGGTGCCGCGTCACACTCGATTCAGGCACTTCTCTTCACCTAGTAACAGCCGGCGATCGCTCTTCAAATTGTCATGCAAAATACCAAACATATCTGACATCTCTGAAGGTGTAATGTTTCTATGGCAAAGCGACGTCGTCTGACCGCCAAAAAACGGTCTACAAGCTGAACACTTGTACCCCAACTTTCGTTTTTAGAGGTATGCACACCTAAGATATATATTGGATCACGAACTTGGAAGTTGAATTTGACAGATTATGGGTTTCATTCTGGCTTAAGGCGGCGGCCCTTTCGGGCCAAAGACAGGCGCAATTCCACTTTTGGACCAATAAATATGGATCGCCCCGATGATTGTTCAACAAGGGTCAAGGAACGAGCGAGTGGTAGTAGGCCAAGCCTTAAGGGGCAATTAGAAGTTCCAAACATTCAGATCCAGATACTGAAACTGCCTCATCAATTACGTCGCGTGGATGTTCGACGGAACGGAAACAAAGGCGGAGCACAACACTGCATCAGGACTCGGTGAACGTGCTATTTTGTACCCCAGCCCAACAGCCCCAATGAGGAAACCCTGACAATTTTCTTTCGCTGCGTAATTCATACCAAACTGCTTGATCGTGTGGAAAAGACCAGTCATGTCGACCGGACTTGCTCTTTGCTTTGCGCTGGAGTTTGGGACGAGACCTAATCTTGAACTTTGGGAATTTGGTTCGTCAACATATAGTCACGTGTGACACTTTGGAGGTTCAATTGAATCGCAAAAGGATTTCTCAAAGCAGCGATATTTAGTTGATGGTAGAGCGACCAGAAGGGTCTAGAGAAGCCTACCCAAAATCGTCGCTGTAAATGTATCCTATTACCTAGAGATGTGCTCTTGAAAATTTTGGAAATCAACTACGAGTCTTTGCACCACAAAATTTATGCCAGGTAATGGTGATTGTCTATCAGAGAGAAGACTACTTCTGAAAGGATTAGAGAATTTTATCAAGGTACAAGCACATGTGGATGGCATCAAAAAAAATACTACGTAGAATTAATTGTCCGTGGTTCTCGCAGCGCTTAATCGTGATTAGATATGTTTATGAACATAACGGTGGCACTGCTGCATCAATCGCATTCCAAGGATCTGGGTATGTGCAGCCCGCGATGGGCGTCGGAGCGCCAACTGTATCTTGAGAATCGAACCATCCAGTTCCTACGTCGATACTCGCTGTCGCTGAGGCAGTAAGTGTAGGCGGGGCCAGCATAACTACTGTGCCCGTAGGGGTATAGGTTGGAAGCTGGCTTCCGAGTGCTCCAGCATTAGAGATCGTGGCAGGGGGCCAAGGGAAGTTGGAGGTAGAACTCGGCGCGATAGTGCCTGCGCCGATACCACCCGTTTGCCATGGTTGAAAATTGCCATCGAATTCAGGACTTGAAACACCAAGTGAATCACATGTACCCAGTGCAGTCCTGGGATCTGTCGGCATCCAGCCGTTTCGAAGACCAAGTTGATAGGACCATAGGGGCGATTCGACAATTCCGGCAGTCGAGTTACCAATCTTTCTTTAATTCAGCACATGGACGACAGAAGGCACATGAATACACGAAGACAAACCTTCCATGTCCAGAAGAACCAGTCGCCGAAAGCATCCATACTAGCCATGGCAAACTTGAGGAGGCCAGCTTTCGTGCCGTCCGACCACTTTGAGGAGTCCTGCCAGTCGTCACAATTGCCTCCATAGGAGACACCCGCCCCTGTCGTTCCCTTCAAAAAGAGGCCGCAATCATTGATGCCGTTGCTGAACTCGCCAGCAACAGTGATGCCGAAGTTAGACCGACTAGATCAAGCCAGATAAAGATTAGTCACTTCAACGTTATTAGGTTTGCTTGTCACGATTACCTATTATCGAATCCTGCCGCCCATCGGTTACAGGCATTGCTTGGCCAGTCTCCACCGGCATTATCCCCTGTGCCAGTGTCAATTGGGGATAATGCTGGAGAACCGTCGAATGCAAAGTACGGGTGACTATCCAGGATAATGCGATCAGAGCCTGTCAAGAATCCTTCCCAGCTTGATAGACCTGCGAAGCCGTCATGAATCGATATGTAAGGACCGTTTCCCGCCCCGACTCCTGTGATGCCACGAATCATCGTATGTGCTTGGAGGTAACTAAGGGACGGATAAGTATGACCGGATCAAGTAGACGGCGGACGACTACTCATGAAACTCACAAGCTCGTCAACTGGGATCTACCAATGGTGGAGAGAAGGGCTTCGTTTACGATGCCGAACGCGGGCACGACATCCTTGTACTGCTTTTGGGTGATGAACTCGGTAAACACCCTTATGTATTCTAGCGCACGCTGAGCGTTCGCAATTCCCATGACACCATTCAAGAAATTCGGCTGGCCAACTTTTCCAGAATGATTGTATCCTAAGGAGCAGAAGTTGTAGTCATCTCAAGAGCTATGAGAACTAACACAACGATTTTACCGTTTTGAGAGCCAGGAATTGTGTGTAAATCCAGCATGACGCGTAGGCCATACTTCCTACACCAACCAAAGAGGCGCTCGATGTATCTTGAGTGAAGTTATATGAATCTCCTAACACGAAAGAATAAGATTATCAAAACTCACCTCCAGCTTGTTTGCGCAAGGAATGGTTCACCAGGCCACACTTCTATGGCCCAGAAGGGGACGGGCAACCTAATCCAGTTGAGGCCAGCACCTGCGATCTCCGCAATATCTTCCTCCGTCTACAACAACATCAGTTTCGAACGACAGAACATGAAAATGCAAATCTGACGATAAAGGTATTGTAATGGTCTTCTAGCTGATTGATACCGCCATTCGCTGTGTCAGCACGCATGAAAGTACTCAAAGTCCATTCGTCAACGGCTTCAGGATACTTTTGGAAAAGCGCTGGAACAATGAATGGTTCCAAAACAAAGAGACCACCCAGGTTGACGCTGTATCGCAAGAGATGGACGGTTGCATCAGAAAATTGAGCATTGTAAAGGAAAATGTAGCCTACCCGTAAACACGATCTTTTCCCCATGTCCAACTTTGATTGAGGGGTGGAGTCCACGAATTTGGACGAGCATTGTTGTTAAAGGGGTCATTCGGATCAGAAACCCCTGAAAAAGACTGTTTAGTGACACAGAATGACACATTTATGAACCATAGAGGGATAAGAGGCGGACTATGACCAAGATCATGATAGGCGCCCATGTAAACAAGAGAGCCTTTCGACAGACGTTTACACCGCCTACAATCCATCATGCACTGAATTGGCAAAATAATATCAAACATGCTCCAGAAGAGACGCGAATAGCAGGAGAAGATAATGATGAAGAACGAAAGACTTACAAAATCCGCCGAATTGGTTCTTGTACGTGAACGTAGACCCATCATCTTTTGTTACAGTAGAGCCGTCACCGCCTGTTATTGGCAGAGATTGTGGCACATTGGTCTTAGGACCTTTGCTACTAGCTGATGGAGTTGAGCTCGCTGCAGCAGGAACAGAATCGGCCTGAGAATTCTGCTGCTGCTTTGGTCTTATTACAGTGAAATATACGGGCAAAACCACAACAAGAACCACGGCGATCACGATGCAAATTCCGAAAAAGATCAGGAAGAGCAGGCGGCGTTTGCGAGGCGCCTTGAGGGGGATCTTTTCTGGGTATCCATGCAGCTCAGATCTGCTAGTATTAGAGATATCAGAAGGAAGGTTTCCCGAAGTGTTCATTGACGATTGGAGGGGTGTTCTAGTTAACTCGCGTGGCGTTAGGGTATCTGGTGCCAAGAAGGAAGCGCTGGGTCGATCGAGAAAATCATGTCCCGCGTCTACAGGCAACGATGTGGAGACCGCTGCCTCCGGGGTATCATAGGAAGGAGAGCGCCTCGACATCCTAGCTGCAGGCGGGGTGGTGGATGACCGTCAAAAGGCCCGCAACATACCCGGACTTTGAAGAGGGCAACCATGAGAGAGGCACGTGGCACGTGGTCATGTTTCTAATCAATTGCGGTGTTGATACCCCGCTTTGTGAGTTTCAGAAAAAGAAAGAATCGAGGCAAAGGTGACAGTGTTTCACGCAAGAACCATTTCACGCGGTGATTTGAGCATGCATCGTTGCTATATGCTTCATATAAGAGCTTTGTTATGAGACATTCCTCTTGCAACTTGAATTGATGTCACTTGACGAATGTACACTCGGGAGTTTTTTCCCCATCAATGATTGGCAGATGTCGGAGATAACAGTTCAATTACATAAAAAAGAGGAGCCTGCAACGGAGCGAACGGCTCATTGTGGTGTATCGTGCGTCAGGACTCGGATTCTATCTATGATCATTAATCCCACAGTTCTCTGAAATTCTGTGGACGACAACCTGCTGTCGTATGGAATTGGCGCAAGCTATTGGAAAACTGGTATATCAAACAAACAAATGCAGAAATCAACACGGCTTCACACGCTTTTTTCTTCGATCGACGATCCTCATTCGGCGTGTCATTCTCATTCAACCGAAGACAGAATTGAAGTTCAAGGCAGGGTCCCTACCACGGAGAAGAGTGCAAGTACTTGAAATGGAAATAAACCCACAATATTCTGAAACCTTTCGAAGCACTGGAGAATCCTTTTCCATTGTCTACCATGCCATCTTTCGGAGTCCCACTACATCACGTTATACAAATCGCTTGTATTGAAATACAAACTCAAGAGGCTGTGATCTCTCCTGCCACTGGTCGACTGAACGACAGACCTTTGTTTGGACACCAGCAACCCGACTTTGTACGGGTCTACCAGTCTACCAGATGGAGATTTGCCGAAAATGGCCCGTTTGCAATGATCGTATTTTATGATCCGAGGTCCATTTTTCAACGGTCTCCCTCCGAATCCAGAGTCCAAATGCACCAACGATTGTTTACGAACCAGACTTGCGAAGTTTTTGCGCATGCGAGTGTAGCCGTTCGTTAGTTTAGAGTTGCTTTGAAAACTCTGCATCAATTCCGATGTGCTTTCTGAACCGATATGTTGACTTCCGGATTTGCATAACCGATAAGAATCAATGGCTCACCCATTTAAGTGTCGCCAGAGCTTGACTATCGCAATCCGGAAAAATTGGACCGGCATGTTCGGGCCACTGGTGTAGTCATAATACGTTTTGGAGATGCAGTCCAAGGACCTGGCGGCAAGCAATTTTAAAGAACGCCAAAGTTTGATGTCTTGAGTTCTCATTACTATAAAGGGCAATTATCTCAAAAACACGTTGTACATGGATTCTGTTTTAACAATGCCATCAGAATGATTTTGGGCGGCCGAAGGACGATCAGTCAATTCGACGGCATGACAGTTGTGATATGGTTCCGTCAAGATAGCATTCTGCTCGGGAGACTAGTGCACACATCTTTCACATTATCCCGAATTTGTTTTCCCAAGGCTGATGGTAGACGGAATTATGTGGATTCTTGCCAAAGAAGAATAACTCCGCGTGTGCACCCAGAAAAGTCATAACGCGATTTTGCAGGATCTATTACAATGATGCCAACAAGAGCATTATCACCCACGGATGACATCTCGTGGGAGATGCTCACATATTACGAAGGCACAAGATATACCGATGTGATCAATTCAAAATTGGATCGATGTAACCTTCAGCTCTCTCGGATGAGCCTGGAGCTACCGGGTATGAGCCAAAGAGCTGTGTTTGTAAGTAGTAGCAGCAGTTCAGGCGCGACGGATTCAAATTAGAATCTAAATCTGACCCGTATCAAAATCATCACTGAAGTTTTGGCGAGAGATCCGGCCCGAAATTCATTTTGATGTCGTCGTGTTCGTCAGGTCAAGGTTTGGAAAGATATCTTTGTTCTAGTCACAAGGCCTAGTAGGCTATTCGGTGGAAAGGCCATAAAAAGTCCAGTGGTTCCTCTGAAATCGATCGTAACACCCCGTAACACCCCAAGTGATTACTTCCTTTGCAGATGTCCCCTCAGGAGCCGAATCGATCCAAAAAGGGATAACATCTGCACCAGAAAGAGAGCCGAAAAACGCTAATCGAGCAATGAGCACATATTTAGAAATCACATATCACATCCGTTTCGATTTCCTCAAATTTAGAGGAGCAAACACATTAGGCCGGTCAACGGGCAACCGTGAGTGCTAAACATGACATTGTTTCCACGGCCTGCGATATCGCACAGAAGCGCCGTGGAAATGGATATTTTGTTCGGAGATTCAAGAGGGACACGTGATACCAATTGCGCTGAGAGAGGATGCGTTCAATCTGGTGACGACGAAGACTCGCTTTTTACTCGATTCCAGTTTCGATTGCGTCGACACTAGTTATGGACTCCGTATCTACGGGCACCTTTAAAGATGGCTTTGCCAGTTCGGCTTGTCATCATTGCAAAAGCTATAGGGACATATATATAAGTACGTACGTGCACGTCAGAAGGAGCCAAAGACATGGCTTTGAGGCAAAGAGCTAGGTCATGAGATTGACTCTGATGCAGGCGGGACAGGTAGGGCCGGGGCGGGAAGTTTGGCGAATGCGAGTCGGATTTACGTATGTTACTCCAGAGGGTAGGGCAGCTTTGGATGCAGTCCAAAAGTAGATGATTGTACGATTACACTACGTCTAGGTGCATGGCCATCCATTTACGGAGAACGAAGCAGATTCGGGCTTTCTTCTGTTCAGTGGAGTCAGTAGATGTGCATTGGAAGTAGTCTCGCACTCCAAACCTAAATACTTAACCAAACACGGGTATTGTCCCACATTGATTGGAAGGGCCGAGTGCAGTCAGTCACTTTCATTGAGTCTGTACCTCCCGCCATCGGCCTTAGGCATGACCATAATTCAAACACTGCTTGCAAAAGCCTGACCCCGCATGATGTACTTTATGGGGAACCAATCCACCGTATGAACTTCTTAGAAGATTACTGGCATTAAAAGAATGCAAGAATGTTTTGAGTCACATTTGTCAAACCAGAGGAAAACTTTCCAAAATGACGTTTTTATGATCCTTTGTTTTCTCATGAGTGACTTGAAAAAAACAGACGCACGAATTGAGCAGACCTTGCATGAGTTCTCAATCTGCAAGTCACAATATTTGTGGCAAGCAAAGACCAGGCCTTTTGCAGATGCAAGTGAGATATACTGAGATATACTGTTTATGGTATCCAGTATACAAGATGAAACTGCTCTTATAGGCACTTTGCACCTCTGATCATCTCTCATTTTGTCCTCAACAAAATCGTAATTGGATGTCTAGTGGGCTGTAGATGTTCTCAATTTTGTGAGAAAAAAAAGTTTTATTATGCCATCGCACTGGAGTTCGGATCGTCGTTCCCTGGATAGAGTTCGATTAAACCTATCTAGATCTGCTGAGAAGCAGCCTCAATCTATTTCTAGTCTCCATAGGAGGTGTGACCTCGCAGTTCTTGTAGCTGCTTCGGACCGTAACCGTCCATTTATACGACCGGCGGCAGCGGCATAACGTTACATTGCTTCCGCCGAGCCAGTCCGATCAGTTTCGAAGCTTTCAACGAGGCTTATGGGTGTTCGGCATCATGGAAGTTTTTTATACCATAGATTCGAAGCATGTCTGTCGTCACGCGAAGGTCATGTATTACAGATAAAGTTTACGTCGATCACGTCTGCGAATCGCTCTCCACCTTGATGTTTCTGAGAGGGTTGGTAAGTGTAAACATGACAGATCAGACCTGGTATGCACTTGGCTTTTACGCCGAGAGGAAGTCAGAAGGTTGCATCTGCGTCACTACGTGTTCACTAACTCAAAGCCAGCCACACTTGCACACTTGATCTGGTTCAAGATCAAGGTTTGAGAACAATGATGGCGTTCGGATACAGTAGTGCTCATCAAATAGCCTGGTTGATCTCATGAAAAGTATAAGGTAGTACAGGCTCCCAGTCGGGGTGATGTGGCGCGCGGGCTCAATGTGAACTTGATGGCTTCGAAAGACTGCAAACCTACATAAGATGATACCTCTACTATATTCCAGTAACATGACAACGTACTCTAGCATTTTCACACCTATGTCTAATAATGATTTCTGTTTGGTTATTCTATATCTAACACACGTGTCCGGACAGGCTGTATTAATAGACAGCTTATACAGGATCATCGTTCTTCTCCAGTCTTCTGCTCAGTAGCTTACAATGTACAGACCAAAACCCGAGGGATCGGAGGTCTATAAATGATCGGTGTGGCAGTGGCGTTTTTTCCGAACTTTGTGAGAATCACAAATTTGCATGTGATCAATAAATCAGGCCGTTTATGAATAGATTGTGATTTTAACTGACGACAATCCCCTGAGTCCATGTAGATTTGCCCCCTTCTAGTATCCAGAAGTCCAGGACTCGTCACATCGCCCCAACTTTCAAACTTTGTTCGGGCCGAGTTCAGACCTGCCCGTCTGCCTCTCCGACGACAGCGGTGAAGTTTTTGTCTCTCTATTTCATTACATTCCACTCACGATTTCACATCTTCCTATTCAAAGTTTAAACACTGAGATACATATCAAGATCGATTCCGGATCTACTGGTTGCCGAACAAACCCGAGGTAAGCTAGGTTGATAGCTGTTATATATCTGTACAATAGCCATGTTCTGATGAGAACAAGATAACCTGACGTTGTTACCTGAGTCTCCTGAACCAGTAAGGTGCGACGTTTCTATTGAAATCGGCTTGCAAATCCGAGGATCTCCGGCGTCTGTGTCGTTATTCGAAGACATCTTTGGTGTCATCCACACCGACACAAGAAACTCGTTCTTCCACTTCCTTCTTTTTGAACATTATACATCGGAATATACTTATGAGCTCATTAAATTTAAGAGCGAAATCGGTAGTGTCAGCAATAGCGAGAGGGTTTAGTTGCATTATGTCAAAAGAACCGTGGCTAATTGAGTCATCGATACAAGGTCACAATGCAGGAGCGCTGTTTGGTTGCAAACTTATGAACACGTTTGTTCTTGGCCAAGATCTAGTGATTTTCTCATAGAAAGTTCCCGTGACGAGTATTGACATTCGTTCCCCGTCATGCGTTTATATCGTGAATACTGTATATTAGATATCAGAGCAGTCCAGATCACGTACAACCCTGCTCAACCAAATTGGGGTCGATTTTCTTATCAAAGGGTAGTCGCCAAGAGATACATCGCCTTTCATAGCGGTCGCTCACCTATCCAAAACCTTAACTGTCATAAGGGCTTATTGATAGTTACGGTAGGAGTGCTAACATGGACGCCTTGAAAAACTCAGGCTTATTGAGCCTATACTCATACTAAGCTCACGAGGAAATGTGGCGTGATCTGTTGTTTAGTGAGGCTGGTATGTTTTCTCTTGTATATGTACATCGACCCAAATCAGATTTCTGGATACTCAGAATGCACTGGCTCAATCATGCCATCAAATTGGATCTTGGTACGATCATACGAAGATTGCATCGAGATTTCTCATAACTCCAGATACGTTCAAGTCTGATCGTCCAGCTATCTCTGCAAGACATGCACAAGTCGTTGATCTTTATAGTTTGGGTGAAATCAACTTTTTTGGAATATAGTATAGAGTATGAATATGCTTCGGACTTGTTGTCGCTGGCAGAACCTGGACCTAAGCCACTGATGGAAGAAGACCGTCGTCGGCGCACAGGCACCGTTATGGTAAGTACCCGTATGTCACGGCGCGCTAAAGAACCTCAAGCTGACCCATGTACCGACTGAGTATTTATAAGTTCAGCAGTGTAACGAGTACTCAGCACTCCCCTATATGCCCCTTTGTTTGTTACAAGATCTTCTTTACTGAACACTACCCAACTCCCACCCTTTCGGATTCTCATCGTCTGGCTTCATTGTTTGTGGGTAATATATATGTGTGCTTTAACATGTGGGGTGGCGGTCAAAACTAAACAAACTTACCGAGTTATGCCATTCAAAGCAGTGGCCACTTCCAATAAATCTGCCTCGGAATCGGATCACTTATTCTCACAGCTCTGCTACACAAGTTCTTGTCAGTAACATCTCGGAGAATTTTTAGACATGAGACATTTGAGATGGTGGGACTGTCAAGTTGGACCTGAAGGTCTACTTGGGCGGTTGAAGGACTGTACGGCATGAACATCAAGAGGAAAGATCGTATACAAGTGCAAGAGATGTATTAAACTTTAATATGTCAGTAGGCTTTTCAAACAAACCTTGGCAGCTCACGTCTCTGAACCCAACTGAAACACTGAGGTTGCTCTGACTTTTCTAACCATAAGTGGGTTTTGTGGAAGGGGTTTTTGGCCACAAGAAAAGCAATTACAAAGGACTACAAACAATGAAGAAGAACTCCGTCTTTACAAGTCTAGGCCCTCACTGACGTTATGCTGGGCTAGAACCCCCATACATTCTTATGGTGGGAGTTTATATGTCAGAATAAATGCGGTAACGGGTCAAAAAACGTTTCAAAAGCTGGCCCTTGACCTGATGCGAAAAGCACATTTGGTTCGAGTACTGCAAATGGGTTACAACGAGCGAGCAAACTATCCGTAACTTCTCTCGTATACTTACCTTCCCCCTCCCGCCTCATCAATGATATATGACACGAGGATTAACTATTCAAATTCTTGTTCGAAGCGCTGTTAAGCTGTCGGATCTAGAGTCATGGGTAAGAGAGTTTTGGGGTGGTATGTATGTACTGTAGGTAGATTAACTATTATTTTGAGTACTTACTACACACCCGAGTCCACACTTGGCACGAGCAGATCTCACCTGCTCAATTCGAAAGGGATTTGCGACAAAGTGCAGATGCGTAAGCGAGTACGTTATGAAGTGTTTGAAGTACCAATATCTCTGTAAGCACAAGCACAAGCCTCCTTAGTTCAGGCTGGTTCAGGAGATGTGGCATGACGGCAAGGCTTTAGTATGTGTCCGGCACATCACCAGGGTAACCGTATCTAGTAAGCTCTAGATGGTCGTTCTCAGTACGTATATATATATATAAACACCTACACGCACTTTCGCTGGAAGTCGAGTCCAAATCCAACTTTTTGGCAATTCCGTTAGCACTTGAAAAGAAGCGCTCCACTAATCCTCATCCTCAAGCTAAGTTTAAGCTCTTCGATGTGTTTTGAACCTTCTTTGTACCAGTTGCACAATTAGCTGTGCCCCTTTCAGCATCTTCACTTTCTCTCGAGATATTACTTGTGTTCTTTGACAACTTTCCGGATGAGTTTTTGAGAAGCGATTCCTTCACGAGTCCAATTGCCCGTCGTGATTTCCTGCATACACTTGGACCACTCTCTTGCAGCTTTGTTCACCCATTCAATGGTACTTTGACCATATACCTTCAGGCCCACGTACTTTACTTAGTGACTTGCCTATGCGCAGGGGTACCATATCTCTGTACGTGGAGGGAACCCATTTCCTCCGATGGTATTTGTTGGCTACTGAGGACTTCAATCAGCAGTAGTCTCGTTCAGGGATCCACATATTGAGCATGAGGCGTTTTAATTCTCAGCATCAGTCATCATCGGAATATGCCTGAAGTAGTTTGAGGAGATTTTCATGAGGAAATAAGTATGCAAGCGTTATTTTGGAAATGGTCCTCTATCAGTGCCTCAGAGAGTCTTGGCTGTAATGTAGTTACACTGCAAGAACTCAAAAGTCCTTGAATTGTTGGGATCTAGATGAACACAGATACAGTAAGTGTATTTATCCTCAGTCTGTGGTATAACAACTCTATTCTATACCTTGTTCTCGCGTGCTGAAATTGAGAACTGGGGAGCTATCCAAGCCAGCTCATATTTAGGAAGAAAATAAAATTCCTTACAACACAGTCTCCAGCAAATCCGATGCCTCTTCAAGCCACCCTGCTAATATAACAGTTATTTCAGAAACTTCTTCGTCTGGAATTCTAAGAGAACAGTAATATTCTCATTCTCAACCCTTAGAGTCCTGCGTCAGGCTCTATCAGATAATTGCTCGGTTGATGAAGCAAGGAGTAGCAAGGTTAGGGTCAATGCCCCCTCTCAGTCGTTGTGCTCTCAGCACTGCAAGGGGGGCGTATCCCTCTTTATCCATATCTTTGGATTTGTCACTATAAATGTGTCATATGACGACTTATCAACCCCATGTGTAAGGGGGATACAGGAACTATCGTGTTCTGGGGCTAGCAAGTTTGGATTGAGTTGGTCATTGAATTTTGCCAAAATTCACCCCCCTTCCCCCCCGCGCACACTCTTGTTGCCCTACACACTAATAATATCACAGGGTACCTGGGACCATAGTATGTTGTCTCTCGGGTCCTCGGATGGACGTTGGCTTTGCACAGCCCATATCACCTTTTTTTTTTTTGTTTTTCAACAACGTTGTTCCATAAACCACGTTCCATGTTTTTCGTCTCGGGTCCTCGGGCGGATGTTGCATTTGCTAAATCACATCAGCCGTCCTTCTTTTTTTTGTCTCTCGGGTCCTCGGACTCATAACAATAATTT
The DNA here is from genome assembly GCA_017580835.1 of Termitomyces bulborhizus. Lineage (NCBI taxonomy): Eukaryota > Fungi > Basidiomycota > Agaricomycetes > Agaricales > Lyophyllaceae > Termitomyces > Termitomyces bulborhizus. The sequence continues at coordinate 15,041 of JAGDQM010033714.1, read as the reverse complement.
GTCCCCTCGGGTTCCTCGGTGCATGAAATCATAATCATAATCACGCATTTCTTGCTCTGTTGCATATTTCGTGAACGCGTACGTGATTGGAAAGCATATACATTCATAATGAACGATTAACAGTTTGCAAAAGAGGAATAAAGGCGAGGGGGGGGGGAAATGATACAGCAGGGGTGGAGATCACATCAGAATTAATACTCGACAGCTTCGTCTTCATCACCGCCTAATTGATCTTCCTTCTTTTCTTCCTGTTGGTGTGAAAAAGTCTTATTGTTATTGTTGTGCTCGTCTTTGGGATCGACGTCCATCGCGCTTGGGTGTTTAAATTCTGCTTCTGCGGGTGTTGGTTCGGATTGTGGTGTGGGTTCAGATGAAGATGCAGGTACAAGTACAGATTCATGATGATGAGCAGCAGCATCAGCGTCGTCCTGCGTCTGCATCTTATTATCGTCCGATGGAGTATCCACGGCGACTTCTGACCTGGACTTGGCCTCCTCATCGGCGACGCGCTGCCGGAGCGCGTTGACAGCCTCGATACCGCGCACGCGTTCTTCGCAGAAAAGCGTGTATTCGTGCGTAGACGCGGATATTGTCTATTCGTGATTCAGTTTAGTTTAATGGAAGGAGAGTAGGAGGAACTAACGTCGCGTTTGCGTTGGGCGAGGAAGGAGTCTTGGGACGGGAGGAGGACGGCGGGGAGGTAGTAGAGAGGTGGAGGATGCGTGCGGGGAGGGTGCGCGAGGACATTTGGGTTAGGGTTAGAATTAGATGGCGTGTTGTCACCATCTAATTCTTCGGGAATAACATCAGACGTTAGTAAAAAGTTGGCGTATAGCGGAAGTCGTGTGCGTCGGAATTTGTACTATAAAACATTAATTAAATTTCCATTTCTAAAAGACAGAAAAACACAGACGATAGAATCTTGAAGCTGGAGATCCTCTTCCTTGCGGTTCGCAGCCATTTTGTCTTTCTTAGCTTCTTCAGCGCGACGTACAGAGTCTGTTTCTTTGCGCAGTTTTGTTTGAAGACGCTGTTCAATCATTTGTCGTTTTTTTGCCTGTGTAAGAGTCAGAAATACGCTGGGACTGCGACGACGACGACGACGACACGCACGGCCTCGCTGGCGCTCCTCTCCTTGTCCTCAATCTTGGCCTTGTTCAGCGTCCCAATGACGAGTCCAAACATGCTCTTGCCGCGCTTCCTCTCCCTCCCGCCATCCAGATCCAGCCGCGGGCGTTTCTTTGTCGTGTCTGTGTCTTCAGCCATTGTTGTTGTTTTGGAAAAGGCCGTGGGGAGAGTTTCTTATTGATGCGTGGGAAATGTTCCCTCTTTTCTTTTTCAATGTCGACGCGGCTGTTCACTTCGCTCTGTGCGCAAATCGATGGCGGCCATTTCACAAATGCAATCAAGACTTGTGATAAAAGTCTCTATTTGTTCTTTACTATCACTACTGGAACTGAGCGCTGAACAGTTTTGCGGCTGAACCCCAACGATGCCGACGCTCACAAAACTAAACTGTTCCTCCTCTTGCAGACAGAGCAATACGACGACGCACTCGATCTTCTTACTGAAGAAAACAAATTCGAACACGCTTATGCTCTTTATCGTCTTCACCGCGAACAAGAAGCCACAGCCCTGCTTGACCAAGTCTCTCCTCATCGAGGTGTCCTTCATTTACGTGCTCAGATGGTCAGTTAGTTACCCATTTGTCTATCAATCTTCAGCGTTAATCTTTTTCTCAGTCATACCGCACAGGCTCCTACTCGCAAGCCGTCTCGCTCTACACTCGACTCCTCGAATCCGCCGATCTTGTACGTAATCTTGTTGTCCTAACTCACTTATACAAAGCAAAACAAAACAACACAATACAGAACTCGGACGAACACACAGACATACAAACAAACCTCCACGCCTCCCAGCTCCATCTCGACTTTACATCAACAGGCTACCTCCACGCCCTCGACGCCCTCCCCGCATCATCATCCATAGAATCCACGGCCCCGCCCCCTATCAAACTACCCTCATCATCTGTACCGTTGAATGTTCATCATAACGACACAGAGAAACGCACCAAGACGCCCCGCAAATCGCGTGTTCCTAAAGGCGTCGTACCGGGCGTGACGCCGCCTCCAGATCCAGAGCGGTGGATCAAAAAGTCCGAGCGTTCGGGTGCGGGTGCGGGTGCAGTAAGGAGACGCAGAGGCGCGGGTGCGAGTGCGGGTGTGGGTGGGGCAACGCAGGGCAGTGTCAGTGTCAGTGTGGAGGCTGTGTCGGCGCCTGGTGCTGGTGCAAAGGGGAAAAACAAGGGCAAAGGCAGAAAGTAGAACCTTGGTCGAAAAATCATATTTCAATATCATATCCATACCTTTGTCAATCCCTGTCCCCTGATCTCTGCTTGGCCACGCTCAATTCTGCTCATTCCCGAGTCCTGACTGTTTTTTGTGGGGAGTGTTGGAATGAGAACTCGACTACTTACAACCATTACTTGGCCAAGAACACCATCTGAGCTATGCAATTTATTCCAATCAGCCTTCAGTGGGCTGTACATCGGGGGAGTATTGGATATACGTGACCTGGAAAAATACAAGGGGAGATGACAGCATTAACAATTCAGGCACAGCCGCCAAGGTGTAAAGTCCTGTATATTGCCTCATTGAAAAAAAAACTATGTTGATAGGATGCAAGATCCTATCGCATGGGTTTCATAGTTCAAAAGGCAAATTTACCTTGATGACTTCTAGAAAGATGATTCCTTCACAAATAACTGTTCTTCTTGTTCCTTTTTTTAGACAATATAATTAAATCTGTGCATAATAGACCCTAATGATAGCTAAAATACAAACTCTGTTAAGGTTAAGAGACTGTATGCTCCTCTCCTTATCCATACCTCCTTGAAAGAGCATCATTTCCTATCTTACTAATTGTCCAAAATCTTCCCTGTCCTTGCTTAGACCAAATCAGGTCCTAGTCTAATCAAGCCTACCCAATCCTGGTGCCTGATTTGGCCTAAAAATTGAGCTTGTCCAAAGTAAGGTGAGCACAGCTCTGTCCTATTTGATCTGGTCATCATCATTTTTTCCAACACACACTTACTCTGCGCCCAAATTGATAGCAGGATCTTGTTCTAAGAGTGCATATTGTTTGTTTTTTTATATCCTCACCAGAGCTGATGTTTCTCCAAATGGCTGCAAGTAAGGCTAACTTGACTCCCCAAGTTCCAAACATGAAAAAATGAGAAACAGTACTAAAAACTGTGAAGAAATATAATAGTTCAGTACCCCAGCAATCAAGCATATGGAAGAATCTGAGACATAAGGACTTGGAAAGGATCTTTCTATGGAAATTTCTACATGATGCTTGAAAGATGAGTTCATACTGGAATAAGCCCCTCATAGCCCCTCCCTGATTTGAGAGTGAGGTCTGTGTGTGATTGTGGATAAGGAAGTGGATTTGATGTGACACATACTCTTTGAGTGCTGCTGCCCAGGATAGAATGTGGGGTGAAGTGAAGCTATAGATCTGTGGGACAAAGTAACAGAGGTCTCTTGGCTGGGACAGTCAATATGGATGACCATTGGATGAACAAGCCCACTCATTACCCTAAAAGTATTATATTATTACTCAAACTATATTATATAATATCAGACATGGTATGCATTTGAGATTACAATTATGTAACCTCAATAGTTTTATTTTGCACACCACAGGCAGACCCCATCATCAGTGATACTATCATAATGTTATGATATAGCATTAAAAAAAGAACATGGATAACCCAGGACAGGAGATGTCCAAGGACGATGCAGCAGCTGGAGAGGATGCCAGGTGCTGGGCATTTGGAGAACCATTAGGTGATCTAGGAGAAGCTACTCCTATAGGAGTAGCTAGGGATGCCATGTCATGGGCAACTATAGGCATGGCAGGAGAAGTGATGCACAGAGGACTATTTAGTACTCCTCTGGTACAACTACATGGTAGTGGTCCCAGGATTGAGCATAGGGGTGAGGCACCTACCCAGCTCTAGCCAGGAAACAGTTTGGCTGGAGCTCAGTGTGAGCTCAGGAGCTAGGCATGCTACAGTAGCAGCTAGTTGGCAGAGACCAGAGTTCTCACCCTATATTAAGACAATCCCAGAGAATGCATTGGAGTCATCAGATGACAACAGTGAAGATGATCTAGAGGAGATCCTCAAGCGGAGGATTATGGTGTTCTGGAAGAACCATGGGAAGGTTCCAAGTGCCTCCACTAGGCAGAGACTTACAGCTAGAGTAGAAAAACATATTGCTATTCAGCAGGGCTTGGGGGATAATATTATCCCTAAGGCTCTAGAAGCATATATATGGACTTTGATCACAGGTATCCTCTAAATAGCTGTCTCTGGTACTGCAGGTCATATAGCCTGCAGCATTATCACCAGTAAACAAGGCATTCAATATTCTATAGGCACCTCAGCAGCCTGGGGAAACCCCACAAGTGTTTGCAGCTAGACCAGCTGTAGTGGTATGCCAGAGGAATGTGGCATCAGGAGTCATAGCCCCTGATGATGCTTTGTCCTTTGAGGAGGGATCTGCATTCATGGTGGATTCTGTGTGCAGACTCAGCCACAGAGCTGGGCCACCATGACAGACAATGATGTGGGATGATGGTATTGTCCTATAGCAGTTCTGCAATGGGGATATGAGGGACTACAGACAGTCTCTTATAGAGGATCAAGGAGTTGTGTTCCAAGGGAATACTGCTCTGGATATCTAGTCATATACTGCTACACCTAGGTGCAAAGACAGAGGTAAAGCAGGAGGAGACAACTGGTCCTCCTGAGGCTGGGGTGAGTGAGAGGAGGTAAAGCCTCCCTGATACAACACACCCCATTGCCTCTCCACAGTCATTCCAGCAAATGGATCAAGGAGCAGAGCATATGGACGTGTCAGTAAGGCCACTGTTAGTGGCTTTGCAAGGATCTAGAGTGTTGGCTGGTCAGACACCTCAGAGGTATAGTATGCTTCTTCAATATAGCTGACAACTTGCCACTCCTGGAGTGGAAGAGGCTCATGAGTATTATGAGCAGACAATGCATGATTGTCTGCAGGCCATGATTGAACCACTGTTAGCTATTTGATTGACCATTCCAAAGGAGGTCAAGCTGAAGCAGACTGAAACATTCAAGTCTATTAAGCCCTACTTGGGATCAGCCAAGTTTGGTGACTTGGAAAACTGGCTAATAGGCATGTGTGTAAACTAGGCCATGACTTAGTTAGGTGGAGAGGAGAGAGAGCAAGAGAAAGTGCTCTCTCTAATGGAATATTTAAGTGAATTAGCACTTAAATGGTATCTACAACATGTATTACATGTCAATAGGACATAGGAATACTGGACATTCAAAGATGTTGTAATGCTGGGTGCTACATAGCCTTACATGTACAAGGCCATAAGTTAGAACCTGTCTATTGGGTCTGCCTATGGTGTGCAATATAAAACTATTAAGGTTACATCATTGTAACCTCAATTATATATGTAACTGATTATTATGTAATATAATAATTGTTAACAACAGAGACTCAGTCAGTGTATAAACGACTGATATTGTGCCTAAATACCTGTTAACAACAGAGACTAAACTACTAAGTTAATAATGGTAACTCCTGATTTAAGATGGTACATACCTCAGTCGGTATATAAACGACTGAGGTATGTTGTTTCCGATTCTGAAGCTACAACCACTGACTGTACAGTTTTCCGATCACTCCATTGTGGCACACTATTCACATGGTAATCACATCTCACTAACGCATGCCGCAATCTCTCTCCAACACTCCCCCGGATCCGCGGTACGCGTCAAGTGCTACATAGGCAAAGCGCCAGGCAGAACTTGTGGTGTTGAGGACGTGGGAGCGGTTTTGTAAATAAGTCGGCTATATTATCTTTAGTTGGCATGTAGTCAATTTTGATTTTCCCTTCCTCGACTGCATGACGTATAAAATAGTGCTGGATATCGATGTGCTTGACACGGCTGTGGCCTTTCTTGTTTTCGGCTATCGCAATTGATCCATTGTTGTTGCCCTTCAGGTTAGTGGGAAGAGGGATGCCGAAACCGATCTCAGCCAATACTGAGAACATCCACTGTATCTGCTTGGCTGCTCTTCCCAAAGCAATATACTCAGCCTCTGTCGTGGAAGTTGACATGGTGTCTTGGTACTCGGCGCTCCAACATGTGGGCCCTCCTGCTTGGATGAATACTCCCCCCGATATTGACTTCCACGTGTCCACGTCTGCTGCGAAATCTGAGTCGTAGTATCTGCGTGGTATATAGTCGGTATAATCCAGTCCTCCATAACGCAGTTTGTATGATAGTGTTCCTTTGATGTATCGCATGATGTGAAGTAGCGCCAGCCAGTGTGGTTTCCCAGGGTTAGTCATGAATTGGCTGAGGGATGTAATTGCAAAAGCAATGTCCGGTCGAGTGCCAACCTGGGCATACATTAGCGAACCAAGTACTTCTGAGTAGGGCTTGTCTTTCATGTATTGCCAATCTTCCTCAGTCATTGGTGCCTGAGATCAGCTGAGTACAATTCCAGGAGGTAAGGGTGTGTATTTCAGGGTGCAGTCAGCCATACCAAACTTCTCCAGGGTACACTTCAGGTATTCCTCCTGGTCAAGTGTGATAAGGCAATTTTCCCGATCATGTGTGACTCTAATGCCCAGGACAAACTTGATATCACCAAGGTCTTTGATTTCATACTTTTTGCCAAGTTCTCTTCGTGCTCTCTCTGCCTCCACTTTTGAGGACAACATCCCTGATGTGTCATCAGTGTATGTGCTGGTTACTGTCCTTTTGCTGCCTTTGTCTCTTGATCTCACTGACTAGTCCGCCTCTGACCATTTATAGCCCAGCTGCCTCATCTCATCGTCCAGCGCCTTCCACCAGTTCCTTGCGCCATCCATCGTCCCGTACAAGGCTTTGTTGAGCAATGACACCAATCCCCTCTCGTTTCCCTCCATGCTATCTTCCGCCGCCAAGCTCCCCCAGACCTGCTTGCCCTCGTTGACATCAACGCAAGAAACGTCGCTGGCCCTCACCTCATACCCCTCCGGTTGCTCCATCAGGATAGGGACTTGCATCGGCACATTCAGGTACGTGCTGGTGTAATCAACCTGCCAGATTTCGTAGTCCTCAACGGTGCCAACGGCTAGATTCATGCAAAGAGATTCAAACTTAACAACTGAAGCATAGGTTGCAAAGTAATTGACCCCAGGAATCTGGGAGAAACCCTTCACGACCAGCCTAGCTTTCCTCCCCACTACCTGCCCATCCGCACCATACTTCAATGCAAAGACCCAACAATTCTTCATGGTCCTTGCACCCTCAGGCCTTTCAACGAGTTGCCAGACCTTGCGTTCATGCATCTTCGCCATCTCCTGGTCCATAGGTCCATGCCACAGGTCCGGACAGCGCATTGCCTCTGAATAAGACTTTGGGATCCACAGCTTGTCAGGGTCAGCAGTACGCAAGGACAAGGCGCCGGGCATAGCCGCAAAAGTCTCCTCCTCGCTCTCAGGGTCAGTGTCATCAAGGGCGATCGGGTCCTCATCAGGCGGTGGTGACATTGCTTTATCCTTTTTCTCAGCAAGGCGGGCCGACCTGTGGGGGGCAGCAACAGGCGCTGGTGCTGTCATGGCTGGGGAAGGCGGGGAATGTGTCAGAGACTCCAGAAGAGGCAGTGCATCGGGGGTGTTTGAGGAGTCAAGTGAGGGAATGTCAAACACGTCAAAAAGGTCTGCCGCCACGCCAGTCCTGTCATCAGGCAGTGTGCGATGCGTGGCACCCTCCTCAAAAATGACATCACAAGACCTGAAAATCCTCCCAGACGCACACTCCAGCAACTTATAATCACCAGCCCCAAAGTAGCCGACGAGCACGCAGCGCAACAACCGGGCATCCAGCTTGCTGCCGCCCTCCTCTTGGGGAATCCTAGCATAGGCTGTACACCCAAAAGGTTGAAGGTAAGAGATGTCAGGCTTCCTCCCCGTCCATATCTCATGGGAGGTCTTGCCAGGGTGTTGCGAGCTAGGCACAAGATCCAACACATAAACTGCTGTGGAAGCCGCCTCACCTCAGTAGTGTGCAGGAAGGCGCAAGTCGGTGAGCATGCTGCAGGCAAGATTGAGGATGGTCCTGTTCCGACGTTCTACCACACCGTTTGCCACAGAAGAATGTGGCAGAGTCGTCTCATGTTTGATTCTGCGTCTCCAGCAGTACTCGTCCCACACATCATTGACAAACTCCTTCCCACCATCCGTCCGGATGCATTTAATTTGTATGCCCATCTGTGTCTCAACCCTCACATCGAACGCTTCAAAACAGGCGAGAGTACTCTCCTTGGTCTTGTGGGAAAGGAACCAGACCTCACAGTCTGCCCTGGCCTGGTCAGTTTGCAACAAGCATGAGGGACTTGCCACCAGTCGTCTGAACACGAGCAGGACCCCACAGGTCAATTGCAATGCGCTCGTATGGCGCCAACTCCAGTGTGACAGCGGTATCAAAAGGGCAGCGAGACTGCTTGCCTAAGATGCAGTCCTCACACTTGCCGTTCGTGGACATAGATGTAACTGCAAGCCCACCAACTGTGCCCTGGCGTATCATCTCTCGCAGCTTGACTCGCCAACATGGCCTAGGCGGCGGTGCCAAGTCTCAAAGTCTGCTGGGTGGTGTAATGAACGGGCTGCCAGCGCAGCTGGTGGTGGAGGTACGAACTCAACAACAAACATTGTCCCACTCATAGGGCACCGCATGAAGGGTCAGCCGTCTGGGGCATAGAGCATAGCACCATCCCCATCAATGCCCAAGCGGACCCCTTTGTGGACAAGGGAGCCAATCGAGCCAAGGTTGTGGTCCAACCCAGGGGCATGCAGTGCGTTGTCAAACGTGATTTCAATAACCTCTCCCCCAAACCTGACCCACTTGCACACGCGTCCACAGCCCATGATGTTGAAAGAACCATTCACGGCCAAACCCTTCTTGCACGCCTCATCTGGCGGTCCATACATGACAAAGTCATTTTGATCAGTGAAGAAGTGTCAGCTGGCTGCGGAGTCGGCATAAGTTACGCGATCAACCAAGCTGTCACCAGTCAGGGCCAAGAAGGCGAGGCACTGGAGGTTTGAGGTGTTGTTAGCCGACACAATTGCAGAGTTAGCCTGCAGCGCGGCTGTGGTCTGGTTAGCAGTGGGTCACTGATGGGGTCACATTATTTGCGGTGTTTGTGCTCCCATCACGAGTCTTTCTCCACCAGTCAGGGTACTGACCCTCCAGCCCACCACCTTTCCTGAAGCATTTGTCAATAGTGTGTCCTGCACGCCTGCAGTTTGGGTTGGTGCAAACCCTATGATCCTTGGGACCACAACCAGCCTGGGCGACTAGGGCCTGTGCTGACCTGGCGGGAGCGATAGCAGACGTGCCGTGGAGGAGAAGCGCGTGGGTTGTGAGTGTCACAATTACACTTGCTGACATCTTCTCATTGATTAACGAGCCAGTGACAGCCACCCAAGAGCTAGGCATGGATCAAATCATGTATGCACAGAAATGGTTATCATCGATTCTGGCACCCTGGTCATTAGCTTTAGACCACGCCATTCGCAGTGCTTTGAAGTGTGCCTTGATGCTCGCGCCATCGACATACTTGATGGAGCCCAACTCCTCCTCAGCGTGGATCAGCCCCAAATCAGTCTTGGCGTCATGCAGGGTCATCAACAATGCCCAGGCATCAGCTGCTGACCCGTCCATCTTAACTCCAGCACTGATGGGATTAACGACGTTCAGGGTAATCATGGCATGCGCAAAAGCGTCGTGCTGGGACCACTCATCTGCATTAGGGGACGAGGCGCCCCACCAGGTTGTTGCGGCAGTGAGGGGGGACTTAGGGCCGGGTTCTATGATCTTGCCAGTTAAATAAACTAGCAAGCCGTGGCCACGCGTGGCCTCAGTGATCGTCATCTTAAAAGCTACCTAGTTAGAGCCATCAAATCTGTCCTCCGCTAGAAGGAGAAACAGGGGGGGTTTCTGGGACATTTTTTGGGGTCGGTCAGGTCGGTTTCAGTTTCAGGTGGGTCAGAAAAAAAAATTTTCAAGAGTCGTTTCACTGAGTGGCACGGGGCCTATAACCTGTTAACAACAGAGACTCAGTTGGTGTGTAAACAACTGATATTGTGCCTCAATACCTGTTAACAACAGAGACTAAACTACTAAGTTAATAATGGTAACTCCTGATTTAAGATGGTACATACCTCAGTCGGTGTATAAACAACTGAGGTATGTTGTTTCCGATTCCAAAGCTACAACCACTGACTGTACAGTTTTCCGATCACTCCATTGTGGCACACTATTCACATGGTAATCATGTCTCGCTAACGCGTGCTGCGATCTCTCTCCAACAATAATAATAATATTGCACTTTTATGAGGGGTAACAAGTAGTCTTGTTACATCTCCCCCTCTTGAGACCCTCTAGGTCTCATCACAAGAGCGCTTTCTAGGAACTGGATGGCTAAAGGGTAGGAACTAGTATCCCACCTTGTAGTGGAATCATGGAGTGCAATTGGCTACTCCTGTTTTGTAGTAGAATTAAAATCCTACAATGTTTAACCAACTACTAATCACTATTAGTGATTAGCACTGATTCTAATGAGGGACTATTACATTCCCTCAACATGTATGGACTCCTAATATCTCCCTGATTGGTAGCTATCTTGTCCTAACTTTCCACCACAGCATTGGCTATAGTGGTAGTAGCAACCTCAGCAGGTAGATCTGCAGCAGGTGCTAATAGTTCAGAAGCTGCAGCATTGGCCATAGCTTCACTAGGTGCTGTGTTGCTAGGTGGAGTGGGAGGAGCTATATTGGAAGTATTGGTGCTTCTAAGTATTAGTGAGTTGAGTGAGGCTTGGGAAGCCTCAAAGGATGATGCATCTAAAGTGTAAGAGAACACTTGGACATGGGATACTCATAACAAGACAAGGTCACACTTAAGGCAGGAGCAAGTATGGGCAGCAGTGAGCAAGCCAAATGACAGGCAAGTAGAGACAATGAGCAGGCAAGGTGTTGTTATCCATGCATCCAAGTATGGCAGATATAAGCAATAGCAGTGGGACAAGAAGCCAGTTCTTGTCAGTTTTAGGTAGGTGAGTTTCAGTTGCCACCACATCAATTTCTTGGACACAACACATAGTCCTATCCCTGCAAGTGAAATAAATGATAAAGAAGATTCTGTGGAACTCTCAGAGTAGAAGAGCAGTGTGGATGTGCTCTTGCATCTGTATAGATGCACCTCCTTCTGATATCAAACATATAAGCAACTAGAGTTGCTCTGGGTTTATGAGCATACCACAAGGTACCCATGAATATAACTTCACATAGACATGAGACCGATAGATTGTCTTAGCCATTTCATGGGATTAGGCAATCTTTGCCTCTTCTCTCACATAAGTAATATTGGTCAATAGTGACCAATAATAGTTAGGGTGCAACATGTCCCTGAAATCATTCTGGCACTCCTAGAACCCCTGGGTGAATTGTATCCCAGCCTTCTAGAGAAAGGCTGTGGATAGTGTCATTTAAGCACTGGAAGTCCTGGGTGGACTTTTGCACATCATGAGCTAAGTGTTGTTTGACCTTAGCATTATGAGCCTGTTTTAGGCAATGTGTTTTAATGTCTTCATCAGGTTCAATTTTTTGTAAAACCTATGATGGGTCTCCATCATCAGACCCATTATCATCACTGTCATTCCCAGTTGGCTGTTTGACAAAGAACTTTTTTGTCACTTTCCTCATGATGTGTTATTGTTACAAGATGCTCAGTATATATTTGAGGTGGTTCAACCTCAATCATCTCAGTATCAGCTCTGTTTGGTATATTTTTTGGGAAAATGTACAGGTACAGTAGGGGCAGCTGGTTTGTCACCCTTAGCTGCACTGGCTACACCTATCTGGGACACTGGCAGTGCTGGTAATCTGCTCATAGGAATCTGTATAGGCCTCACTGGGCCTGCAGGAACAATTGGAACTGGGTTTGCTGACCTAGTCACAATTATCTTTAAAGGGGGCAGCTTGTCCCTCTTCTTCTTCTTCTCTTTGATTGCTCTTTTTGAAGGCCAATCATCCATGACTATATTCTCTCCTTGAGGGATGGTTTCTATATGGGGTAGCACATGTGCACTATCCATAGGAGATGATAGAAGATCCTATTTCTGAATCTTCCTGAGGTAAATCTTCTTCAGAAGATGCTGTCTGCTTCCCCCTTCCTATTGCTGCACAATAAAAGTTCTTGCAAGCCTCATCATGCTGCATTGTCACTATATCAAGTTTATTAAGAACTTGATTGAATGCAATCTGCACTACTGAGTACTGGAGGATGTTAATTCCAATATCCTCTAGGACACCTGTATTATGCAAGCATTGAAGTTGACAAGACAGCTGCTTATTGCTCTCTATATTTGGGGAAGGCTTTACTTCCCTTTGGATTTAGATTTAGGGGCATCACTTATATGCCTTGCATAAGCCTACCCTCTGATAGGTTTGGACATCTTAACTATTATTAATTGCATTAACAGCTCTTTCTCTACATCCATGTTATGGGAGGAAACAGGTGCAAACCTGTTTTGACTCACTCTTGAACTACTCATAGTAGGTACTTGCAGACCTATAAATAAGAATAGCTAAGTTATCATAGGCTGCTATGATCATCTGTATTGGCCTGCCTCCAGTATCTACACAGGTTGCATGGCTGCCAGTTGTTAGTCAAATTGCATTTCTTGGGATGTTGATATGACTATATGTCTAAAGTCATAAGTCCTAGTTAAAACAAACCATACTATGTGTTGAAAACTGTAGGCATAACAGGCAGACAACTCTCTAGAAACCCCATAAAACATAGAAACATTTAATTAATTCACACTTTTAAGAAGCTAGTAAAATAATAGGGTATTCAGACAAGTAAGAGGATGATAATTGGGCATACCTTACTATAAATCCTTTGAGAGCTAGTTAAAAGAGGTATGCACCTGTTTCCTCCTATGAGATGGATGTGGACAAGGAGCTGTCATCACAACTGATGATAGCTGAGGTGTCTGAACCTATCAGGAGGCAGGCTTATAAGGGGCATACAAGTGATGCCCCCAAATCTAAAGCTAAAGAGAAGGAAAAGGCTAGAGAGCCTTCACAGTCTGTAGAGAGCAACAAGCAGCTAGCTTGTCTACTTTAATGCTTGCATAATGCAGGTGTCCTAGAGAATGTTGGAGTTGATGTCTTGCAGGACCCTGTTGTGCAGATTGCATTCAATCAAGTTCTTAATGAACTTGATATTATAACAACACAGCATAATGAGGCTCATAAGGACCTCTATCATGCAGCAATGGGAAGGGGAAAGTAGACAGCTTACCCTACTGAGGAATTGCCTTGGAAGATCCAGAAGCAGGATCTTCTGTCATTGCTAGTGGATAGGGCACTAGTGTTTCTCTATATTGAAATTGTTCCTCAAGAAGAGGACGTTGTCATAGAAGATTGGCCTCCAAAAGACCTAGTGAATAGAAGGAATAAGAATGCAAATTAAGGAAGAAAAGGAAGGAAAAAGTGTACTAAATCAGCAGCACTGACCTTATGAGTTGCAACAATGGGAGAATAGCTTTTGACATCATTAGCAAGCTTGATAATAGTAGAAGCAAAGGATAATGCTTAATGGCTTTGATCTGTTGAGAAGCATTACAGATTATAGCACCTTTAAGCAAGGAATAAGGATCTTGAGGGAGAAGAGTTTTCTTGCAACTAGTAGGAGGTGACATAAGGAAAAAGAGGATGAGACATTGTCAAACAAATGCCTGGAGATGTTTTATAGAAAGAGAGGATGTATGGGGATGCATGAAGAATGATGGGGGTGGGAGTATTAATGATATCATGCAGGCATAACAGATCAATTATTAAAAGCCTAAAAACTTGGTCTGTTAACTTGAATGAATATTCTAAAAAAAGGGTTATTAGCATTTAGAAATGTTGGCATGATTAGATATTTCCAGAAGACTGAGGACAGTCTTAATCAGGGGGGGGGCAGATGATATGACTCTATGTCTAAAGTCATAAGTCCTAGTTAGAACAAACCATACTATGTGCTGAAAACTGTAGGCATAACAGACAGACAACTCCCTGGAAATCCTATAAAACATGGAACATTTATTTAATTCACACTTCCAAAAAGCTAGTAAAATAATAAAAAGGGTATTTAGACAAGTAAGGGGACAATGAATGGGCATTAAAATATTAATCAATTATGTTGGAATGGTGGACATAAAAAGATCTCCTCCAAAGATGCCTTAGATCAAGAGTTAATCAAAGTCTGACATCATACTTCATGGAAATAAGGCAGGGGATGATCTAGGACATGGAGGGGCTAAAACTAGACAAAGGGAAAAGGAAATATGCATTAGGAATGAGGGAGAACAGATCAGAACAAGAGAAAGAATTTTAGGAATGATTCTGACTAAGAAAAAGACTCATAGGGAAGGTGTCCAAAAGGGGAAGGAACAATGGGCCACATGAGGTTGGATGGATGGATGTAGGCCTCCAGACATGTGTCAGGATAAGTTTAGAGAGATCTGTTTCCTTCATTTCTCTAAAACATGAATGTTTCATGGAAATACAAAAATATTGGAACTACAAACATAATTCTATCATGTTCTATGCTGAAAGGGGTCACAAATGGATTGATAGGCCTTGAGTAAAGGAGTCTGGACAGAAATATAGGTATCAAACAAATACTATAGAAAAGCAATCATACTGCCATAAACTTATAGATTTCCTAAGTCACATGTAGATAGTCTGTGCACTCCATAGTACAGTATAAATAAGGTAGAATTAGATTAGAATCAACAGAATTTTAGTGGATAAAGGCTTGGTGGTTTTCAGGGAGTGAATTACTTAGGCCAAATTTCATTTAGAAGCCTCTACTTTAGTTTTCAGACTTATAGTCAGAAAACTACTACTAATTTCAATACAAAAACTTG
>JAGDQM010033713.1:0-41081 GCA_017580835.1 Termitomyces bulborhizus | reverse complement strand
GCGAGGCGATGAGCCTTGTTTAATTGTATACATTTAACACTAAAGCCTTCGGCGTATTCCGGATAATTCACCTTTCCTAGTCCTTCCATGCTATGTCTCTCCAGAGTTTGATTTTTTCAAGCTTGTTTCTCTACTCGCGATGGATGTTGACCATATATGCTACTACAGCCTATCAAGGATCTATTAACTAAAACCTTTGGAAAGTCAGTAATGAACGCTCATCCCCTTACTTCTGTCACGTTGTCTTCTTCCTGCCACAATTATATCTCTGTTGGACAGATCCTGCTTTGTGGTGGCAGTCCCACGTAGATATCGGAATTAAAATGACAGCTACTGCTAATGGTTAGGACCTCTCCATTCATAATTCGGAGTACTAACAGCACAGACCAACTTTCTGTACGTCTTACGCGGTTCGAATAGAGCGGTTGGTCAAGTACAAAGTCAGTCTATCCTCTTCAAGTACACGGGGCTAATATCCTTGGAAACCTTGTATTCACATCAGCAGTCTCGATAACGACACTTGACTTGCCGGCCGGAAGGTGATGTTCGGGATTGGTGTGACCATTCTGATCCTTCTGGAACCTGTGGCTGTCTGGCCTTATTTTTACTACAAACAGGTTACTAAACGTGAGCGGTCATGCGATGCTCCTAAGAAGGCCTTTCGTCCTGTTATTGCTAGCTCTAATCTAGGAAGCAAGCTGATTTCATTCTTGTGTTGGTTACCCGATCATGGAGGAACAGTGTTAGCTTGACTGAGTCATCTAACGTTAACTTCATAAAGCCTTACCAAGTCAAGGCGCACTGGCGTTCTTTACGCACTATATGTAACACCTCTATGCCGTGGCGCATCATCAAATGGAACATCACTTACGGTACAGACAGTGCATTGGCAGCGAAGTGTCATCTTCCGAATAGAAGGAAGACTGTGATGTACATGAACCACGTCCATGCGTCCTTCCGCGAGGGTCGGGCAGTAACCTAGGGCCTGTGTAAAACATTTGTGATATACATGTGGTCTGGATGTTTTATGCACTGTCAGACTTATACGCATACATACGATAGTTCTCGATGCCTCCACGATACCGTGTTCTGTATGTGAAAGACTATTGCCAGTCGTCAAAATAGACAGTGACATCGATGCTATATCTGTCAACCCGTGTGGGGCGCCAAAGTCCTTGCGGCAGGCCACTATGTATGTATATATTGTAGTGAAAGATGGCTTTTTACACGAGTGTCATGGATGAAACGGACCTTGAACACCGCTTCGTGATCAATCATATGCAAGCGTACGCGTAGGGATGATGAACCTAAGTAGGGCGGTCAAGGCGGCCAGTGTGTACCCATCAAAACGCTCTTGGAGTCGCAGCATTCTCTGATCAGCTGCAGGCGTATTCCTTAGCTCTTTTCTCACCGTCAGCATCCAATTTCGCGGCTATATACCTTACACCAACCTTACACACAGCCCCTCTGTGTGAGTCCGAGATCGGACCTACCGCAGCAAAGTCTCACGTCCTTTTGTTTCTGGCATAGACAGACGACAGACACATTCTACTAGACACAGACGCTTCACTCTTCTTTTTCTGTCATCTGCGCATGGTTGACATCAGTCTCATAAGCTTGATGATGTTACATATAATGGAGGGCGATGACTTCGTAGGTTCCCCACTGTATGGCTAATCAGGAACAGGAAGTGATCCTTTCCTCGACAATCAATAGTCGAATTTCTGAATAGAGGCTGAGGATTCCTTTCCGGGCACTATGCCGGAGAAGACAGATGGATCAGCGTTGGGGAGCATCAGTCATGCCTGAACGGGAAAATGGAAGTCATCTTTTCTACAACATCTTAATGCCGATAATAATCTTGGTAGGCTAGAACCCTGTGGGACAAGCCAGATGATATGAGCGTCTGCGCTTCATTGGTGCTCTATGTATATACATGATCTTGAGCATACCGATTTTGTCAGTTCGTGCCTTGAACTTAATTCGGTCAGGGGAAAGTTGTACAAGCGTCCTGACATAAGAGCTATCCACCAGCCAGTTGCTCAAGAGACGTACTTGGTGAGCGGAATATTCTGCTTGTATACATTGCCAGATAAGAGAACGAAGCAAAGTTAAAAAGTTAGCAATAAACTAGAAGGAAGGTTAGGCGTTGCGATATGTAAATGACTTGCAGGGTAGAAGTGAGGGCTTACCTCGACTAAACTAACCATTCCACGTCTTGTAAACTCTCATCGGGAGAACTGCTGGATATGTGAATGACAGCTCGAGTATGACATTCAGAACACACCACGTACGATCATACAATCTTACGATGCATACAAGGTGGCTTTCCGTGGAACCGAGGCTAACCGAGGTGGGACGATGAGATTGGTTAGGGACCAAAGACTGATGGCGTGGCACCCATGAGGCACACACAACGCGTCGTTAAATGCAATATTGACGCGTCATTACGCGTCATTACGTCTCTCTGTCCAAGCTATCCTGCTTCTGCACGAAACAAGGCGCGTCTTCGCTCAGGAGAACCTGAGTTAGGAAACAGGGAGATGAGTTTGGCGTCTTGGTCTCCGGTCGTATCCGTCGGCACTGACTGATCCGTAGTTTCCCCAGGCCAGGCCATGAGGGACTTGGAGTTGCCGACTGATACCCCTCTGAGAGAGATAGGCGCTATATGGACACTACAATCGCGTGAGGCGGCCTTGTCGCAGGTCACAGGATTACAAAATGCAGAAGTCCAGCAAGGATCACGAAATACATAATCAAGGCGAATTTAAGCGATGACGCTCATCCGGTAGAGCACCAGAGAACACATCCAGGCCTCAGGTCCGATGTAGAGCAACCGAAAAAGAGATTACGGCAAGAATCTCTTGATGAAACTCTCAAGTACAGCTGTCTTGAGTTTCGTACTCATGAATAATCAATTATATTAGCCAAGATGCAGAGTTGGACAAACGTTGGTTACAAACTTGGTGGAGACGCGCGAGATTCGGGTGGCTGTCTCCATTGTGTTGAGATAATAGGTTTAGATCAAGGTTGTCCTCGCCGCCCTTGAGGCTACCAAAAGAGACGACTGTGCATCAATAGAAGCCACGCAACCAAAAAAAACTTGCTGGCAGATGGACAAGTACAAAGAGTCGACTGAGATTATACTTAGAGAGAGCGCTTCGAAGGAGGATTGCTGAATAGCATTGACAGGGAGTGAAGTTGAGAGAGAAAGAATCTGCTGCCCTGAGCGGTGATGGGCAGCTTCTACTTTTTACGATCATCACATCTCTGGCGAAAATATATAAATCAAAATGCCGGATTCTCATCGGACCCTGTCGTGTGCTCCTCTCTCTCGAGTCTGTCCAGCACTGCGTTAGGCAGCTGCTCTCCTCATCGTTCTCCATGCCCTCTCTTCGTCGCACCATCTCGTCTCCCGCTGTCAGGTCCTCGCCTTATCCAGCTCTCTCCAGTGCTGTATCTGGCCCACAGGCTGTTCGTTCCAGCGGCCATAGACGCTCGTTGGGCTCAGAGACGAGCACCAGGAGAGTCTTGGCTGACATCGTGTGGTGGAGGGTTCTCGACGGTCAGCGTGATCCTGACGCTGACCAGGAGTCGGACGAACCTAACCGGAATCAGGCGCCTGGTTCACCCTCAGGACTTGGTTCGACACTGGAGGAGCTTTTGGGCACCTCAGTGCTATTCAATGCGGGCATTGGTATTGGGCACTCTGTCATGGCACCGCTCGTGGTGGACTCGCATGAGGTTGGTACCTTTTCTTCTATCCACATGCAATATTCCATGGTCCTGACACTCGATAGTCTCCTCAGGCGTTGCCAATCAATGAGCTTGCGGCTCTCTCGATCAGCCCGCAGACGCCTACGAGGAGGGGACACACGCGTACCTCGTCGGGGTCATCCTTAGATTCAACGCCCGAGGCCACCCAGCCTGCCACCTTTGAAGGCTTGCGTCTCTCTATTCCAGATACAGAATCGGAAACCTCAGAGCTTCCCGACTTCCCTGTGCTTCAATGTGGTGCGGGAAGCTCAGCAATGTTCGCCTTGCATGCGCATCCTTTTTCAGACTTCCTGTCCTTCAGCAGCGACAGCGTTACCCATTACGCGAACTTCAGTGTCTCGCCCCTCTCTGCAGCGCCCGGCCTCTGCAACTGAGGCATTCGAAGTGCTCCTTAATTAAAAAGTCATGATAACAGACTCCGGCCACGAACAGACACGTTCTTCTATATCCCACCTGCGCTAAAAAAAAGCTGTTTCTTTTCCTCTTTTCCCTTCACCAACGTTTTAACCCGTCTGTCGTCACTACCCCGCGCCGTCATCAGATCGATCATCTTCCCGATTTCACCCAAACTCTTAGGCCATCCGCCCCACCATTCCGTGCGGCGCGCATAATGCTTTCATCTACCCGTCGTATCTTGTATCGAACAACCCGTACTGACCCTCATCTTTCACGGCCCATCTTCTCGATTTCCGCACCTTGTGTCTTGATTTCATTTGTCCTCGCATTGCTTCACGAATCTTCATGGCTTATTATTCTTGACTATTCATATTTGCTATATACATATATAGCCTTCTGCTTTTCTCAAGAGTAGGCAGGGGCCCTGGACTTCTGACGCCTTTACGACCTTGTTTATTCTCTTTTACGCGTTTACGTCCTCATCGCATCCATTTCTTCTACTCTCTTATCTCATCTTTGTAACGACTAGACATGCATCTCCTCATCTAAGTTTCCTTTTACTTATCTTCTTTTCCATCCAACCAAAAAACTGACTCTTCAACAATTTCCTCCCTAGGTGCATTTATTCCCGATCTCTCGAATTGTTGCTGTAACGACACGTCACGAAATTGACTCCGTTTGTGTTGCTATCCATCTATCTACATCCCCCTATCTCGATATCAAATGCAGAATTGTGAGAATCCAATTGTGTTCACTCTTGTTCCTCGCTTAAAGCTGTGTGTTCCCATAATGTACGGAAAAACAATTTGCGCCCACGCCAGATTGGTTCCTATCATCGCTTGCCAGTACACACAACGTAATAATAATGATACAGAATGATACATAAATGTAGAAAGGATCCACATAATTTCGAGCCCCTCAAAGGGTAATATGAACTTGAGAAAATGTCCGAAAAAATCATCGAGATCGATCCCCGCATCGACTGGTTTCCAGAGTTTGATGTACGCGTGTTCCGATAACACCGCCGGCCCGCCGGGCGCGAAAAGCACGGCACGGGCGACCATACTCCAGAATAAGAACAAACACAACGAGCCTGACAATTTTATCACACTCCGCGTCATAAGATGGACATGGATATATTGTGATCGTGAGTTCCCGTCGAGCTCTGTCAGCCCGCGAAGAAATCAGACGCAGGCCCAATTCCATCAAATTGACTCGACGCCATCGTGTGGGCATTGAACGAGGAACTGGACGGAGAGACACCCGTGGCTGTCGGGTATTGAAGTGAGGTAAAGTAGCCAACTCTTGTTTTGTGCGGCGCCGCGCAACGTAAAGCCAGTGGAGCATGATCGTGACAGACATGAGGGAAGAGCTATCATTCTAGGCCGTGACGCTCGTTATGGAATAACCTGACTCAACGCTTCATGCCGAGGTACATTTCGGGACCAGATACTTTGCTCCACCGCGATGATGCGATGGGACCATAACGAGCGACGGCATGTAAAGGAGGCGCTGGGGCGTGCTTTGGGATAGGCGGAGGCGGGGGCCGCAGATGTGTTTGTGGAGGAGGATACTGCGACTGAGAGTGAGAAGCCGCGCTGAGACGTTGTTTCCATGCATTGCGAATGGCTACCGAGCGCGAAAGAAGCTAGAGACTTCATTAAATGGGCGGCTGGAAGGCAAGATGAATGGACCTTACACTCTCCTTCTCGACACCCTCAACAATGCTCTGTATGATGTTTTCAACTACATTACGGTGGTTTCCATTCGGCTTGTCGTCTCGGAAGCGCATCATGCGCCAATGTGATACAACGGGGTCCCAATGTACTTCAACTATTCGGTCATCGATTTGCTCACGCGATAACTTTAACCTGTGAAGAGGTAATCAGTACCACACTGCGACAAAAAAGAAGTTACAGGCAGGATGAACGTACTTCTTCCATTCTTCATCATTGACATACATCTCATCGTACATTTCGTATTTCGGAACTCCGGAGGAATCGCCGCACCATACGTGCAAAAGGAATACAGGCTTTGCATAGAAGTCAGGCTTCTCAGGTTGATTGCGGAGCGGAGGAAAACGCAATTCGAGCTTGAAATCAATAGAGTTTTCAGAAGGAGGTTTCCACTTCATGCTGGAGGTAAGTTAGCGCGGAAACGCAACGGAAGAGAGGGGGAGGACAGACGGACATGTTGTTATCTGTGCCTGGAGTATAGGGAGTATTGACGCAGGTGTAGATAAGGCCATCATTGCCGTGCTGTAGGGCCGGAATATCGACGGCGAATACCTTATCTACGTGATATGAGAAGTTGATCTCCTTTACTTTGATGCTGCGACCCGAGTCAGGCAAGAAGAGAAAAAATCAGCTCAGAACGTACTCGAAAGGTTGAGATTTGACTATATGAGGATGATCTTCCAGCATTTTAGCATATGGTTTGTAGAACCATTCTTGGAGTCTCTAAGGAGTTTAAATGAGAAGCGATCAGACAACAGTATACGAAACACGCACTCCGTATCGTTTATCTAAGGGCCGAGACATAACGTTCGCCTCGTCCACTACCAAACAATCGAACGCCAAAAAGCGCAAGGTTCGCTACAAACGCGTCAACAAAGCGCGTATGCCAAAAGCGGTAATACACGTACCTCCTTTGTTCGTGGATTCACGTCAATAACAAGCTCTCCATCAATAAGAGTATCGTGCAATGGAACCATAGGATTCTCATGGTGCGGGAAGAATATACCGCTAATCGCGTGATATGTATTGTGACGGTCGATCTTCAAGATATAGTTGTCAGCATCCCAAAGAGCCGCTAGATACATAGGCTGACGTGGACACGTACCAAATATAGCGATTGATCTCCCGAAACGAGATTCGTGTTGATCAGAAACAGAACGCGGACACCGTCCGACTTTTCGCAAACCCAGTAACTGTTCCAGTAAGGCAGATTAAGCAGTTGATCAAACATACAACAAGACAACGAGCATACTCTGCGCTCTCTAACTTGTCAAGATCTCTGGTTCCGAAGCTCACAGGCTGGCTCCCGGGAAATCTAGACACAGAAGTGAGCACCGTCGGCAGTCGTAAGACAGCGCAACTACCTCGGCCGATCCATATGGCATATCTTGGCGACATGGCCTTTGAGCCAATTTTCTTGTTCAGAATTACGTGGTACAAGGGTGCCTGGTATGTCTGGAATGATGGGCATAACCAGGCGCGACAAGGGAGTCTTGTTGAAAGAATTAAATAAATGCACAGCCTTAGTCAGCACCCTCATGCATGAGTATCTCAGGATTCACACAGAGGAAATTTAAGTTGGAGGAACATTCATGCGACTCCCTACTACACAGAAATAATACAGAAAGGCTACGTGAAAAGGACGACAAGAAAAGCTATCATCGGTCTTCTGCCCATTCCTAGAGACACAACTTAGACATTGATCAACAGAAAAAGAAGTTTGTCTTACGTTCTCCTTCCTGATTTGCGCCTGTAGGAGAGTTGAATGATTGAAGATAAGAAAATGCCTAGTGATACGCACCTCCTCCTCGGGTGTGAAATCGTTGACGATGTTGAATAGCTTACGAATTTCTTCGGGTGTCTTCCCTTTGATCATGTTAGCAACAGTCTTGCAGCCAACATCTCTGGGTGCACAGGATCAGAAAGAAGTCATTGGGTGACGTGGGCGCTAAACATACAGCAGAGGCTTGATATCAAGGTAGTTGGCAGCGAGGATGATCTCAAAAAGCATCTCCTGGTCAACAGTGATGAATTTCTGGTCCCATTCGCTGATATCCGTCGTGCGCTTGCGCGTCTCGTCCTGGTTTGAGTCGGCGTCGGCAGCAGGTAGAGGCTCGCCTCGGTGATGCTCGCAGTATTCGAGAACCTGCGTCATAGTGAGTCACGCCGATTGGGTTCAAGAAGACAACAGACCTTTTTCAATACACTAGAGGAGACGTTGGGCAAGGGAATCGGCTGATCTGACTCTCCAACATCTGTATTCGGCGAATTTGAGTTTGAGGTAGGTACATGTGATCGAGATACTGACCCTCGAGCATGTTCTTGATGAGAACAGAGCGCTCGACGACATCCTTATCAGCGGTGAATTGCTCATTATCAGAAGTGACGAGGAGAACCATTGCGACTCTATAGTTAGCAAGTTGTGGAAGGCAAGTGTGGCGTTTGAAGAAGTACGTTTTGAGATGACTGAGGGGAATTATATCAGACCCGCCTCGGTGATAGCCGATATGGCCACACGTGCAATTTGTGTGGGTTCGGTCTACAATTAGTCTTTTGTTTCCAAAGGCATTGCTCTTGTTCTCTGCGAGTCATGTCCTTTGTGTCTAGATGCTGCAGCGCCGTTAGAAGCCCCTTTTCTGTTCTCGGTACTCTTGTTCTAATCATATCATCGTGCTACTCAAAACTCACTTGCAAACTCGAGGTGCTATCCGTACCGCTACAAAGCGTGCTGGAGGAACTGTGCACAATCATGGAGGCTCGCCCGGTAAGCGTCTGGGAGTAAAGAAATTTTCTGGTATGTTATTGTTTCTGTGTACGTGACCCGGAGCTAACACCCAACAGATCAACCCGTGATACCGGGAAACATAATAGTACGGCAACGAGGGACTCTTTTCCATCCTGGGCAGAACGTCAGTCTCCTCCTTGGTTCTCCTTTCCTATCATGAATTTGTAACGAGCCACACTTCAACGCAGGTCAAAATGGGACGCGACCAAACAATATACGCGACTGCGCCCGGTTTTGTGCGGTTCTACAAGGAAAAGTGGATGCGAGGGGAGCGACGATTTGTCGGAGTAGTGCTCAATCACGGAGAGGTGCTACCGAGAGACGAGACAATGCTTGGACGGAGTCGGTACTGCGGGCTTGTAAACCTCAACAGCCCGACGCTGCAGCCACGACGTATTGTGGCAAAAAATTAATGTTTCTGGTATAACTAATCAACTAATTCACTAAGTCTTATATTTGGCGAGACCTCCTTTCTAAAAATAGTCGCTGTTCTCAATCTCTCCTCCTTCCCACCACCATGGACGATTTCCAGCTGACCATCACTGCGCTTAAGCCAGCAGGTAAGCCCTTATCACTCTTACTTTACTCATTTTCATCAGCTTGTATTAGCCCTACCCTCAGAAGAGACGGTCATCGCCGCTGCAAACCGTCTGATCGAGTCGACATCCACATGGAAACAAGGGAAGACATATCACATCAACGTCAAGACCTGCCACCGGCCAAAGGGTCCCGCCGACGGCGCTGCTTGGCACTGTCGTATCAGCGAGCACCCACCGGCAGAAGCAACGTTCGATCAGCTCTGGGCCAAACTAGGCGAAGATAAGGCACTTAATGAGAAAGAGTCTGAATCTCACACCACCTCCCCGTGGCATGCAAATCTCCTAACGTATGAGACGTCCCCTTTTATATATAGGTTTACGCCAGAGATTAAGGAGGTTGTCAAACTCAAAGAGGTATCCCCAACCGCGTCGATCTGGGCAATATACTACACATTTACTCCACCTGTGTCCCCGCGCGTCTTCACGGTCATTCAGATCCGTCATCTGGATACGACATCCGCCAAGCGCAGAGGGTGGGAAGCCATATATCACCAAGCAAGTGTTCTTTGACTCACGGACCTGAACTAGGATGATTGTTTCACTTCCAATGGACCTCAGCGGACCAGAGGACAAGAAGCTGGCAGCACTCGAACCTGAGGGCGTACGCGGCCGCTACGTCTCCGTAGAAACCATCACAGAACTCGACAATGGTAATACTGAATGGCGCATGGCAACTTCTAGTACCCCAGGCGGCATCATCCCCTCGTTTGTTGTGGAAAGTACTATGGACAGCAAGATTGCTTCTGTACGTACTATAGATACAATTGCAGGAATCTGGACCTTACAATATACAGGACGTGCCTCATTTCATGACTTGGTTGCGTCAACTGCCGAAATAGGAGTCGGTCACGATCGATACTTGTAACGTATTTAGGAGTCAACCACCTCACATTAAAGAATGGATAGTATATCGTGTCGTTATGCGAGTTCAAGATACCGCTCAACTTGAGAGAATAGTCGTTTTTCAGCAACGTAATTGATAGTCAACATGTAAACGAACCTTCCCAGTTGGTGACTGCTTGGTTCCAGAGCCGCACCTCATGCTCTCTTGTTCCTCCATAATGGTCAACGAAGTCATCTCCGAACATGCCAGGCTCCCTAGCAACGCTACCAGGTTGCATCATCCGCTGTGTCGCCGACTCCAGCGACGTAGGCAACATCTTAACCTAGAATCAAATATCAGTTATTCCTGCCCGCTCTCATCAACTGAAAACAAATCTACCTCTCCCGACACCTTATCCTCCGCAGTTAAGAGTCCAATCGGCTTACACGGCAGCGCGAGCTTCTTCTCAATACCCCTGAGACCGAGAAAGAAGATCGCGCTCAGCGCGAAATAAGGATTCATGTCCGCGCCAGGGACGCGTATCTCGAGACGTGTGGCGGAAGGTGGCACGGAGGGAGGAGATATGATGCGGACTGAAGCGGCGCGGGAGTCGTATCCGTATGTGACTGCGTTGGGCGCCCAAAAGGCCTCACCGGCTACGAGGCGCTTGTAGCCGTTAATTGTGGGAACGAGCTAAATAGGTTGAGACGAGATCAGAGAAGGGAAAAAAGGCGTCTTACCATGGGCATTACTGGCGCGTTAAGTGGTGATGAAGTCAGTTCCGGGGTCGGTCGAAGGAGGATTGGGAACGAACCATCTGCAATGCCGTCCAGAATACCAGCAAGGAACCATTCGCCTTCTTGACTCAAGTACCTTGTATCGTCATATTGGGCGTCTTTTCGTCCCCCTTTCCTATCCGGTTCAGCGAGTGCGAACACATTTGTCCCATCGCTATCACGTAGGGATACATGTACATGTCTATTTTCATGTCAGCAGCATTTTACCTGATCTAAATAGAACGACTCACCCACTACATCCCGGAAGCTAGAATGGATATCAGGAGACAATAAAGCGGGCACGAAGATGGGCGTACGTTTCCCCAAGGCTTCGCCATGAAACTAGGCATCACACCATGTTTCATCCCGATGCTCTTGGTTAGGTACTTGAACAAGATGGCATTGTCGGCCATATCGAGGACTTTGGTATACGCAAGGGCAGTTTCGAGAACGCCAGGGCCAGTCTCGGTATCTCATGAAGGGAAGCATTAGCAATGTAACAGGATGCCAACTTATAGCGGGCTTACGGTGCCCTTCAATGGATATGCGGAATTGTCTGCCCAGGTCAAAGATGTCATTGAAATATGCATTGTGAAGTTGCGTGCGCAGAAGAGAATAACCGTGATCTAATTGGTTTATTGTTAGCGGTCATCGAAGAAAATGTATACCAGTGGGAACACGACGGACTTCCTGGGGTTAAGGGAGTTAGATTAGTAAAGTTCTTTTCTACAACTGAAACTGCAGTCTCTGATGAGAGGGAAATGAGAGGTTATTTGCACAATAAGGACGACAAGATACCTTTGAAGTTGAAATACTATCAACAACAGAATCAGTACGATGGCCAGGAGATAATCGTAGCAGATGCAACACCTCATATTCAACACCCGCGTAACATTCCCTGCCGATCTTCGCAGCCCTCTTCGACGCAATCTGTGTTATCCCTCTCGGATCCACACTCAATGGTTGCTTTGTATCTGGATCAAGGAACGACACAAGGAAGAATGGGACGTAGTCCTCCCAAGGGATACGGCGGTAGGTGGAGAGGTCGATGCTCGCTATGACGTCCTTGTACCCGTTCTTCTTGTTGGATATTAGGAGCTCGCGTGTGTATACCCCGTCGTGAATGTCCCAGCCGCTACGATCGCATCAGGAGTGGACAATGAGCTGCAATAAACACATACAATATGACGCTGCAGAATCCAAAGCCGTCTGATGAAGCTGCGCTGAGAAACTTTTCCTTCGACTGTAAGTATTCAAAAGTTAACGTTTAACTTTGTAGTGAAAGCGAGATCGGGGGATGATTGATGATCTGCTCACCATGAACTTGCCTCGGAGCACGCCATCGACTGTAGGCTGTAATCGGTCTTGATTCATGATAATGTGCGCTCTAATTCATACCATCAATTCCTAGTCACAGACGAGAGAACTTGAGCAGGTGATTCTTTGTTCGTTGTCGCATCCACCTCACCAGCTACTTTGACCTTAGTATCCCCACTCAGAAGATCTACCAGTTCTTGAAGAGATTTGGGAGGCGCTAGAGTTGACATTTGGAACGCGTGGGTAGGATCCAAGTAGAGATGATGACAGCCAACAGACAGTCAACGTTCGAACGTGGATGTAACTTCAACTTTTTACGATCATGCAAATGACGTATTGAGACAGCCTTATTTGAACTGCTTGGCCCTGTTTCGTCATTCTTTCTTGTTCTTCCGTTGGATAGCAGATTATATATATATACTTCATGCAAACCGCTGTTTGTGGTTATAAAAATGTCAAAGAACCCATTCTCTGCGTAGTGCATTTTGAGGGTTTGATGTTACGAGCACTCTGCACTGTTTTTCAGAGTTACTCAAGTGAACAGACTTTGGTTACAAAACATCCGACATGAATCAACAGGAATCAGCCAAGCTTGTCAAACATTTTTGCAAGCGTATACAGGTCTTTGAAATAAAGGTATCAAGATTTAGCCGTACCCTTTAATATCCTGACGCTACCCTTGGAGCCTCTTCAATCTGTCTAGATCATACATGACGCCTACGAGACTCGTTTGACGCAATACAGATTGCCACCATGATGCCACCGTCCGATTTCTTTGCACGTATCACGCGAATCTGACAATTTCGAGGAAGCAGATGATTCATTTGGCAAAGTGCAGTCTGGTTCTCTTAGGGACAAGCTAACAGCAGGGGCACCCATTGTTCCTGTGAACAAGTATGCAGAAAATCCGATGGAAAACATTGTTCAATAGATGTGAACATGCTGTACCACGCTCTGAAGTGGTGTTGAACGGGTCTACAAGTAGCAAAAGTACCAGATAGAATTTTCAATAGGAAATAGACTTTTCTGCTCAGAACAGGAAATGGTCTTCTGCTCGGAATAAATGGCGGTCGACCTCGGATAAGATTAGATTATGTTTGTTGCTACGTCAATCAACGCTCCTCTCGACGCGCCCTCATGAGATGTCGTCGAAGAGGCTTGTCCTTCTCCTTTGGATATCTTTTGTCCACTTAGCAGGAATTTATCTTTTTACTCGCGGTTTTCTCCTTACACGTCTATCTCTTCCGGACTACACGACGTGCTCAGACCAAAAATGCATGCTGGAACCCCTTCACAAGCGTGCCATTTTCCTTATTATCGACTCTCTGCGATTTGACTTTGTCACTCCCGACCCGCCAAACCCGCCCTCACGATATCATCACAATGTCCTGACTCTTCCGAGGGAACTGACAGCATCGCACCCAAAACATTCATACTTGTTTAATGCCTATGCTGACCCCCCAACAACTACACTTCAACGCATAAAAGGTCTTACGACGGGATCACTACCAACATTTGTCGATGTAGGGAACAATTTTGGAGCTTCGTCCATCGCAGAAGACTCGATACTCAAACAGCTGCATCTTGCTGGCAAAAAGGTATCGTCGTTTAAACATATTCATCTTTAATATTGTTCACGAGCTACAAGTCTGCATTTATGGGTGATGATACTTGGATGTCCGTGTTCCCCGAATCCTTCGAACCCAACATGACGTTTCCCTATGATTCATTCAACGTAGAAGATCTTCACACCGTCGACGAAGGTGTAATCAAGCATCTATTCCCTCTCTTAGAAGATTCGAGAAAACCCTTCGACTTCCTAATAGGCCACTTCCTTGGTGTTGACCACGTAGGCCATCGGGTGGGACCTGACCATCCCAGCATGAAAGCCAAGTTGACGCAAATTAACGACGTCCTGAAGCGTGTCGTAGACCTAATGGACGACGAGACTCTGCTAGTCGTCCTTGGCGATCATGGAATGGATCGTTCCGGTGATCATGGCGGGGACGGCGTGCTTGAAACGTCAACTGCCCTCTGGCTGTATAGCAAGGGCCCAGCATTCTCACAAGCACATGTGCCTCCTCCTTCTGGCCTGCTTCGGTACACCCACTTCCCTGGCACGATGGTTCCCCACCGTCATATTCAGCAAATCGACATTCTGCCAACCCTGTCGCTCCTTCTTGGCCTTCCTATACCCTACAATAACTTGGGTACTGTGATACCCGAGCTATTCTGGCGAGACCGCAAGGGAACCGAACTCTTACGTGCCCTGGAAATCAATGCAGCGCAAATTAAAAGATATCTCAACACCTATCGTTCTAGTCCGTCTGGGGCCGAACTCGACGAGTCTTGGCAATCAATCGAGGCTGCATGGGCTACTACTAGAACCGCTTCCTCAATTCAGGACGGCAACTTTGTCAAGTTTTCCAACTTTAATTGGGTCGCGTTAGGAGCGTGCCGGTCAATGTGGGCACAGTTCAATCCTCTTCTCATGGGGCTTGGGCTGGCTGTCCTTGGGATTGGTTTGCTTGCCACTTGGTCGGCCTGGTCGGGCCTGAAAGCTGCTGAAAATAATTGGTATGATTGGCTGGACGTGTATCTGCGAGGTCTTCTTCGTGGCCTCGCTGGTGGAGCGGTTCTCGGCGTCGTGGTATCCTTACTGCTTTCCTCGTACACCCCAGGCATCGATGCACTGGACTACATCTTATTCTTTACTCCTATACTCTCATCAGTCATTGGCATCATCACATCCCCTCCAAAAATATCTCTTCGAACTCTCAGTTCCATCCCGATACTCGTCCTTCACACACTCGCCTTTTTCTCAAACTCTTTTACATTCTGGGAAGATAGGATTGCGCCCTTCCTGCTTGTCTCCTCTATCGTGCCTTCGGTACTCGTAGGTCTCACCGCGCCCGTGAGTCGCCTGCGCTACCGTATTATCGGCTTCTCCCTCTTGTTCGCCGTGTGCGTGCGGCTCATGGCGATCAGCACTGTATGTCGCGAGGAGCAAGGTCCCTACTGCCACGTCACATTTTACGCCTCATCCACGGTTCCTTCTCCGCCTTTACCCGTCTTGGCTCTCGCCATTCCCGCTGCCGTGTGTCTTCCATACGCAATGACACGATTCCTGAGGATCAGCCGCTCTGACGTCGGCGTTGCGCGTTCCTTCATCCCGCTTATCCTACAACCTTCACTCGTCGCTGGCGCCATGTTTTGGATAGTTGAGTGGGCAGATTCTGCGGGGATCCTTGGGCAGGAGTGGACGTATCTGTTGCGGATTGTAAGGACAGGCATGGCGAGAATGGCGTTGAGCATCGCCGTCTTTGGTGGTGGGTTCCTTTGGTGGGCCGTACCGATCTGCCTTGATGTTGAGTCGAGTGAAAGTGTACCTGGACAGAATCGACAGGTCAATGTTATTGGTTATGCGAATGCGTTCGGGTCGCCGTATCTCATATTTTGGGGTATTGGGCTTGGGGTTGTCTATGCTGCCACGCAACTTACGGGTCAGATCGTTATCGGTCTGGCGACGATTGCGCTGTTGTCGTGGTTGGAAGTTGTGGATAGTGTGCGTGATGTGAGGAGTATCGAGGCGCAGTTTGCGAAAGCTACTCCTTCGGCGATGCTTAACGCAGAGGCATCTGCGATTACCTCGCCTCCCATCCGTTTCTCAGACATTGTCCCTCTCGCACTGCTTGGAACTCATGTGTTCTTCGGCACGGGTCATCAATCGACTATTTCTTCTATACAATGGAAGTCTGCCTTCCTGGTCACGTCTAATCTTAGATATCCGTGGTCGGCTGTGACTGCCGTTCTTAATAACCTTGGCCCATTGTTCCTCATGGCACTTGCAGCTCCACTTCTCGCGCTCTGGAATCGCGCGCCGGCGATGAACATCACTCCGCCAGCACCTCGAACGAACTCGAAGGAAAAGGATAAGGGTACGCAGGTCGAGGAACAGCTAGCAGCGCCAGATGTTCAGGTGAAAGGGGAGAGCACGCTAGCGGGTGTGGGGTACATGGCGTACTATGCTACATTGCTCCTGGGGACGGCAGTGAGTGCTGCGATATTGAGGCGACACTTGATGGTCTGGAAGGTGTTTGCGCCACGCTTTATGGCGGGCGTGTTGGGCGTTGTAGTTGCTGATGTGGGTGTGCTGTTGGGCGTTGGAATTGGTGTGGAGAGGATCACTCATAGAGTGGGTCGTATGTTTGGGAAGAAGGATAATTGAAGGAGTGTATATAGACGCGAGGCGTACTAAGAAGGGAAATGTTCACTCACCCAGACTTGGTAATTATGTGGTCATTCGGAAAGCGAATTGCGCACGAAGACAAAGATAGATAGGAAATACACTTGCTTCCCAATTTGGCGCATAGTTTATCATTACAGACGTAATATACTCTAAAGGGCCCATGATTCTTATCGCAAACCTACATTCACTCAAGTATCGATGTCACTCGTGAAGAGTCTACGTCGAATCTAACGCCGTGACAGGCGCCGCCTATTCCTCTCCACGATATGCCATCTCTGGCATCGATATTTTACGGCGCAGTCATCAATCCTAGGACTCTTACTGCGTATGATGCGTTCCCAAGATGTCTGCTCTCAGTAGGATCGGACGGAAACATCGAATGGATAGAAGAGAATGTGGGGGAGCATGAGTTACAGGACACACTAGCGAACAGAGGGCTCATCGACGTCGACATCGTGGAGCTGCAGCCTGGCCAATTTCTCTTACCGGGATTTATCGATACCCACACTGTAAGCCCGTACTCCCCTTCAATCTCGACCTGGTTGGTCTCATGATAGAATAGCACGCACCTCAGTTTCCTAACCTTGGATGGTAAGCCAATTCTTGTATCTGGAGATGTTGTCTATCGATTTTGAAAAATGGTCAGTGGTCAACAATACGAACTTCTTGAATGGTTGGAGCATGTCACCTTTCCGATGGAAGCGAAGTTCTCAGATATCGAGTTTGCACGGACATCTTACCAGTCTGCCGTTAGACGGATTATCGATTGCGGGGTGCGTTCAATTAATAGACTGCATTCGATAGCTAAAGGGAACTTTTCAAAAGACTACTACTTGTTGTTATTACGGGACTCTTCATCTAGAAGCTACCAAGTTACTTGCAGATATTGTCCATGCCAATGGTGTGTAATCTCCTAGTCAAAGACTTGGCGTTTTTATTTATATCTCACTCCAAAGGTCAACGGGCATTCGTCGGTGTAAGGTGCATTTTTCAATTCATTGTGAACGCCTGTCTCAGGTCTCGAACAGAAATGTAACATGGACCGAGAAAGTCCTGAATACTATATCGAGCCATCTGCAGAAGTATCGATACGTGATACCAAAGCGCTGATATCCTATATTCGCTCATTATCTTCGCCGTCGGAAACTCAAAATACCCTTCCTTTGGTTCAACCGATCCTGACACCACGATTTGCCATCTCATGTACACCGGAGCTTTTGACCTCCCTTGGGGAATTAGCATCGTCAGACCCGTCCTTACATATACAGACTCACATATCGGAGAACCTGTCCGAGATCGAGATTGTGAAAAATCTTTTCCCGGACTCCCCGCACTATACAGGAGTGTATGATCATTTCGGACTACTGCGTTCCAACACTATCTTGGCCCATGGCGTATGGCTTAAAGATGCCGAGATAGAGCTTATCGCAGAGCGAAAGGCTGGAATTAGTCATTGTCCTACGAGCAATTTCAACCTGAGCAGCGGTATCGCTCCCGTTGGAGCATATCTGGATAAAGGTATCAAGGTAAAACCTTTGACCATATTTACGCGATACTGACTCGGACTGATCAAATCATCAATCAGGTTGGCCTTGGCACTGACGTCTCTGGTGGATTCTTGCCCTCAATCCTTAACGTCATACAGAATGCTAGTATCGCATCCAAGGCTGCCGCAATGCAGAGCGATGGTCCAGGCAAGCTCAACTCAGAATTCGCAAACCGACAATTTTCTGTAGCGACACTATTGTACCTTGCGACCATGGGCGGCGCTGAGGTATGTGATATCGATAAGAAAGTGGGATCATTTGGACCAGGGAAGAGCTTTGATGCTCTGGTCATTGATACACGACCGGATGTTGGCACTCCTGGCTTGTGGTTCCGGGAGGATGTCGTGCGGTGCAGGGATAAGACTGCCCTTGAAGGGCTATTGGAGGCTTTCTTCTTTTGTGGAGATGACAGGAACATTTCCAGGGTTTATGTCCAAGGAAAGTTCATCGGAGGGAAATCATATAGAGTGTAAATTATTAATATTCTATGTGCTTTTACCATTGCAAGGACAATTATCAAAAATGAGAAAAAACTTGAACGGGAGAATGATGACGGTCTTGACAGATTTGCTACGAGACATGTGCGCAACCTGCGGTGGGCCCACAAATTCCGCCGTGTCATGGTCCCATTTATAATTGCAGATGTACCGTCGCTATGGGGGGTGAATACTGTAAAGTATACCAGCGGCCTTGCTGCAAGGCTGAAAGGAAACACAGTGTAAAGAATCTATGCGCTTATGCCGACCAAGGCTTGTAATAAATTCGAGTTCAACCACACAAATTTGGAACTTTTCGGCTTCCGTAAAAGCAGATGGGTACATGGTCGAAATCTGGGAGAGTGGTCGATAAATCACGCGCACGTGCCTTGGGCGTGAATCGATCGTGAATTGTCACGCGTCAAGTGTGATATCATACCTGTGAAAGCATTATTATCATAAGTTCTGAACGTTATATAACATGGAAACGTCCTCTGCATGCGTTGTCTTCCACCCCCATGACTTCTCTCGCTCACTCAGTCAAGCATACCGTCACTAAAGCTATGTCCACAGCTAAAGTAGCAGACTTGGACAGCGATACCATCGACACTACCACCGCTCGCTCTGGCCTTACCACAGACTTTGGAGTCAAGGTTTCTGACACAGATAATTGGTTAGTCATGCTTTAATGTCGGTTCGGAACGTCTAGTGACTCAGATACAGGCTCAAAGCCACCGACGGCAGCGTTTCTGGGCCTTCGCTTCTTGAGGATCACATCGGTCGCGAGAAAATCCATCGTTTCGACCACGAGCGCATCCCTGAGCGTGTTGTTCATGCTCGTGGCTCCGCTGCACACGGGTATTTCAAGGTCTATGATGATAGCGCATCCAAGTATACTTTTGCGCCCGTCTTGACCGATCCTTCGCGCACTACACCTGTCTTCACTCGCTTCAGTACAGTTCAAGGCGCTAGAGGAAGCGCCGTACGTTTTGTTCCCCTCTTTTTCCACAAAATCATCTTGACATCGTTGAATTTCTCAGGACACTGTTCGAGATGTTCGTGGATTCGCCGTCAAGATGTATACCGAAGAAGGTAATTGGGACATCGTTGGTAACGACATTCCCGTCTTCTTCGTCCAGGAAGCTATGAAATTCCCCGATATCATCCATGCAGCCAAGCCCGAGCCTCATAATGAAGTTCCTCAGGGACAGTCGGCTCACAACAATTTCTGGGACTTTGTAGGTCTTCAGCCCGAGTGTATGCTTCTTTTTCCCTCGTTTTTGTCATCCTAACGTTTCTTCAGCCGCGCATATGATTATGTGGGTGATGTCGGATAGAGGTAGACCTCACGGCCTGTTCAAACAGTAATCATCTAATCACATACCAGGCGTCCCTCGCTCTTTCCGGATGATGCAAGGATTTGGCGTCAACACCTATACCTTGATAAATGCCAGAAATGAGCGCCATTTCGTCAAGTTCCACTTTGTTCCAGAGCTGGGCGTTCACAGTTTGATGTGGGACGAGGCTCTCAAAATTGGGGGTCAGGATCCCGGTAAATCGTTCGGCTTGATGCGTTCTATCTTTTGATTAAATGGTTCTGGTACTTTCCAGATTTCCATCGCAAGGATCTTAACGAAGCTATTGAAAACGGCTGTCCTGCCAAGTGGACGTTTGCCATTCAGACTATTGCCGAGAAGGACGAGCACAGTTTTGATTTTGATATTCTTGATGCAACCAAGATTTGGCCCGAAGAACTGGTACCTCTTCAGACTATTGGCGAGCTGGTGCTCAATCGAACCGTCGATGAGTTTTTCCCTGAGACTGAGCAAGTGGCATTCTGCACCTCTCATGTTGTTCCTGGGATTGGGTTCAGCGACGACCCCTTGCTTCAAGGTCGCAATTTCTCATACTTTGACACACAGATTACGAGGTTGGGCATCAATTTCCAGCAGGTATGCATGAATATCACAAGTTGCGAAATGCTAACACCCACATTCACATTCAAGATTCCTATCAATCGTCCAGTCTGTCCGGTTCTGAATCATCAACGCAACGGTCAACACAACAATCGCATCCATAAAGGTACTGTCAATTACTGGCCTAACCGTCAGGATATCGCACCGCCTGTCCCTCCGGAAAAGGGAGGTTAAGCTGAATACGCTCAGAAAGTTCAAGGGCTCAAGCAACGAGTTCGAGGGGCCAAGTTCCAGGAGCACTTCAGTCAAGCCGAGTTTTTCTTGAACTCTCTTGCTCCTCACGAGAAGACTCATCTCATTGATGCCATCGCCTTCGAGCTCAGTCACTGCGATGATCCCGTCGTGTACAAGACGTACGTTAATAACATCCTTCCTAACATTTCCCTGGATCTAGCGCGTGCAGTCTCGGAGAAGGTTGGCGGTGCACTTCCTGAGAATCCTCCCAGTGTACGGAAGCCACACGGGAAGAAGTCTGATCGGATTTCGCAGCTATATTACGCGCCCAAAAAGCCGACGATTGCGTCCAGGCGTATCGCGATCCTTGTCGCGGATGGGTTCAACAGTACGGAGGTTCAGGCTGTGCGCACGGCCCTAGGGGCCATGGGCGCTACGCCTTTCCTCATTGGGCCGAGGAGGGGCGAGGTGCAGGCGGATTCTGGGCCAAGCGTTTTCGTTGATCATCAATATGAGGGCCAGAGGTCGACAATGTTTGATGCGCTGTTCATTCCCTCGGGCAAAAATCATGCCAAAACACTCGCGACGAACGGACGCACTATACATTGGGTACGTGAGGCGTTCGGTCACTGCAAGACAATCGGTGCTATTGGCGATGGCAAGTGCAGATTCCGCTTGTGATACGTACGTGTCTCTGACAGTGTTTGAAATTATCAGGCGTCAGCGTCGTCCAGCATGCCGTTGGGCTGCCAGAATTGAAGTTCGCTGATCCTTCTGGCGGTGACGATGTAGTCAACTCATATGGTGTTGTTACCACCGGCAAATACGGAGTTGCGTCTGCTGCGTCTGATATCATCTCCATTGCGACGGGTCCGAAGGGCTTTGTCGCGAACTTTGCACATGAGATTAGCAAGCATCGTTGTTGGGATCGCGAATTGGACGGTTTAATCTCGCAGGTCGCATTTTGATTCGTTATGTCCTTCTCACATCTATTATATACACGAACGCGATAATATCTTGTCGGGAATTTGGATGTCCTGTATGATTACTCACTAATTTAATGTGTTCGCACAATCGAAAATGTTTCCATTGAAACCCATATAAAATATTATTGTTACAAAATTCACTGATTTCACTCAGAATCTGATATATCCATATCGTCGTCATCATCTACATTCACAGGAGCAAAGAATTTTTCTGAAGGAGCGAGGTAAGGAGACAGCGAGCGTGGCAAGTGAAGTGGCGGCTCTGAAGGCGGGAGGGGTGGAAGCGGAGGAGGCTCTGTGTCTGGTGGTGGTGGCGGAGGTGGCGGAGGCTCTATGTCTGGTGGTGGCGGTGGCGGCGGACTGATATTCCCCGATATAATCTTTTGCCAGAGTGCATGCCGTTCAGCTGTATAAGTGGAACTACCTTGATGAGAAATCGGGGGTAACATGAAGCCGTTGTAGACGGGAAGAAGCTGGGAGGAGAAGTGACTGGGTGGGTAGATTGCCCAACGGATGAGTTGTGGTTGGGAGGTAGATGAAAGCGTCGTGCTTGATGTTGACGAGGTTGAATTGGGGCGTTCAATTGAATGCTCCTTGACCTCCGTCTCTGAATTTGAAGTGCTCTCATCGTCATCAGGAGTTTCCGAGTCCCTGGTATTGTTCACTCTCTCGACTGCGTCGTCGCCTCCGAAGATGAAGAAATCAACTGGCATTTCATCGTCCTCACCG
Source organism: Termitomyces bulborhizus (assembly GCA_017580835.1). Lineage (NCBI taxonomy): Eukaryota > Fungi > Basidiomycota > Agaricomycetes > Agaricales > Lyophyllaceae > Termitomyces > Termitomyces bulborhizus. Next base: position 18,735 of record JAGDQM010033713.1, on the reverse strand, counting down.
GTAGACTCGTTCCAGATGATTTCTCGAACCTTTTCTCTTGGATCTTCCATGCTGGCCCAACCTTTGGGATATCCCCACAGAGCCATGTTCTCAAGCCAGTCGCCGTCGTGGCCGCCAAGGGCATCACGAAGATCAGCACCGCGGATCTCGCCTGGTATGAAGATGTCAAGATACTCGAGGCGTTGCTGCCTCCACTCTTCAACCTCATGGATACGCTTATAGTCCGCTGCCCCGCGCTCAGCTTTAAGGAAAGCGTGCAAGTCACGAGAGAGAGAAACAAGTTGACGGTTGATGGGTTGGGGACAGGCACCGACGAGATGGGTAGGCTCGCCGCAGTTGAAGCAGGCTGGATTGGCATCTGCTACTGAAAAGTCTTGTTCCTCTTCGTCACCTAGGATCGTCTCACAAGCGCGCACATAGATTCCGTTAGGCTGCCAATTTGCGTAGGTACCAGTGTCAATGAAGAATGGATCGGCCTCTACAAATCCGATTCCGACGGTGGTTTGCTGTCCACGCTCTCTCTCTGCTTCTGCCAGTTGTCCAGAGCTGGGATAATCGTTTGTGCGTCCCACCGGCCCTTTGCAATTTCCTTGCCCTCCAGATGGAGTGCTGGAATCCAGTAGACGTATTTTCTCTTCCACTTCTCTTGCCCTGGGTCCTGAATGTTGATTGTTTCCAGCTCGAATGGCCGCTGGTGAAATTGAGTGTGAGTCACTTTGCCAAAACGTCTTGAGCTGGAACGGTGCGTACAGTTTGCCTCACTTTGGCTAGTTCAGCCTTGGCGATCTACAAAAGGTTATTGATTTTTTGGGCTAGTAGAAAAGACGCTCACGTCGCAAAGGGAGCAGTTGGGACCAGAGAAGAGGGTGAGTCGTGGTAGGCGCGCAAGACGGGCAGCCATCGTGTTCGGGAAGAAAGCGCACACGTGATCATTCGAGTGTCAAAGAAACATCAATTCAGTGACAGTTGTAATTTTGTACAGCACCGACTCGGAACTGTGACGAATTGCCTGACAATCAGGGCGCGAGGCTGAGGCTTTTATTCTCTCTTGGCTGAGGTTATGCCAGGAAATGGACTTGCCATCTCCTGTTTGGAGAGTTAAGTGTAAGTTTTTTCATTTTATGAATATTCATATCAGCTCAACATGCATGTTGACAATTGGTAGCGCGACCATGTCCATTCTATCAGCAAGGACGATGTTATTTTGAAGATTCGTGTAATTTTTTGCATACAGTCTCGGTCAAATGCACAACGACGACAGTCTACGCCCAGAACTCCCAACCGCAAACGCCTCAGAAACTATCTCTTGCCGTGGCTGATTCACCATACTCTATTCGTTCGCCACCTCGTTCTCCGCGTCTCAGTGGCCTGCTCTATGCTCTCAAAGATGTCATTGGAGAAGATCCCGACGACGCATTTGACTACGGGGAAGAGGTAACTTATGTCGAAGAGCCTGTGAAAGACGCCAACACTCCGGAATGTGATAACACAGTCATCGAAGTCAAGCGTTCAATATCCAGCATCGCAGAAAATGGGAGGGAGACATTTGGGAGCGATACGGCTGTTCAACATGTTTTTCGCGGTGAAGACGAAGATTTATGCTTGACTTCCCGACTGGACGAACCTCAGCCCTTGATACAAAAGACTGCGGACTCTTCACTGTCAAGTCCACATTCATCGTCATCTGCTCTTCTGTCTCCCATCAATCTCATGCCCCTGCGTCTAGAATCGTCCACCTGGTACGGTGAAGATCTCAATAAAGACAGCCGCGACAGCTCAGGCTCAGCCGACACTCTGAAGCCCAAACCACGCTCTTCAACGAGCCCTTTCGAATCCACATTTGCTATCCTATCTTCACCATTCGCTACTCCGATGTCGCGAGTACTTTCCCCTTGTCTCATTGGACCGCTTCAATCACCCTTTGCCCCTGCTCCAGCCGTCGAAGACGATGATGTATCTTCTGATATCGGCCTTGACTCGTTTGCCCATGACGAGTCGGAACCGGTACCGTCAGAGCAGTATGTTGTAATGGAACCTGAGACTAAAGTCGGGGACGAGATTGCGGAAGAGCCTGTCAGTGAGCAAAAGACAGACAAAGAAACAAAGCCGGAGGCAACTGATTCGTCGTTTGAAGAAGAAAGTGATGATGTGGTTGACGAGGATGACGCAGGTGCAGCGGACCTGGCACTCGGTCTGCCGCCAGTCGCCCCAGAGGAAGTCTATGATGCCCTTCAACAGGCAGCTCAGACGTCAGTCCACTTTCTGGCAGATAATGTCGACTTTGACGGAATTGAGGCTATGGCTAATTCATCTATGCCGCTCCTTGATCATGAGTCAGCCTTGGAATCGTCCGACTCGCCTGTCGTTTTGGTAGAAAGCCCGCCGAAGGCAGTTTCTCCTTCCAGCACTTCCCCTTGTGTTGACAACCGTGAGGACGACGAAGCAGCTCAACTAGCCTATCTCTGCAGCCCTACTCTCAACGAGGGTGATATTCTGCATTCTTTATATGATCAATACTATCACTTCTCGGAGGAAGAGGAGGATTCACATGCTGAGCAGAGTCCTATCAGGGCAGACGTCAAAGGTATTTTGGTGAAGGACAACGAGAGCCCAGTGAGAGGAAGTCCCTTCTTGGTGACACCTCTGGATGATCCTCTCCTGGATACAGCAGAGATTGAATCGTCATCAGGCATGACAACATCTCGATCTAGTTTCCTTCGTGAGCGAGTCTTCGCGCCGCCTCCAACAATACCTGTAACGAGGGACCGATCAGGGACTATTATGGCAGCTGATTCGTCCCGTTCGGAATCAACACTGACTGTGACTTGTTCTCTCTCTCAACAAGTGCGTCCTGCCCCCGAGTCAGTACGGAGTCCGGACAGTGTTGTGTCGGAAACACAGAAAACTGGTGTTTCTAAGAAGGTTCCGTTTGGTTTTCGCAACTCGATGGTATGTGCTGAGCTGCTAGGTGTCTATACAAATGTGCAATCAACTTTACATATTAGAGCCGGACCGATGCAACTACGTTCGCATCACAGAGGCATTCGGTGGCTGTTAGACCGCCTCCTGCTTCAGCAGCCACCGCAACGCGAACGCGACCTTTCGAAAATGCCTCACCTACTAGCGCACCTGTAAATGGGCTTCGGCCTCTTAGATTAGTATGTACCCCAGCTCCTTCATCGATATGACAAACCATCTTACCTTGCTGCCACAGTCTACTATCTTAACATCATCTCAACCATCTTCAGCACCTAGTCACAGATCTGTCTTTTCTGCGGATAGTTATCGGTCATCTCGTAAGAAGCAACTCAATTTGATTCGTTGCGCTTGACTCATTCTGTACTTTTCTCCATAGATAAATCTCGCCTATCTCTCTCATCTGCAAGTGTATCATCAGATTACTCTTATTCACATAACCCCTTAGTACGTTGCTGACTACTTGGTCACACTTCTCAACTGTTGGCTTACCAGCATCCTTGAAGCTATTATCATCATCTCATACATCCGTAATACCCGAACATGTTCGTAATACCCAATTCACGACTGACGACATTCCTTCACCATTATCATCAATCCACCTTCGCCGACTCACAACCTTCGAACCAGCCTTTGATTACTCGCCACATTCCGCACCTCTATCCCGTCCTATATCTTGGCAGAGTAGTTCTGCCGTCGATCTGAGCGATCTGAGCGAATCAAGACGAAATCAATATATACTCGCTCGGACATCTCGTCGAGCTTCCGAACCTTCATGTATTTATGAAGATGACGAGGATGAGCGGGATGATATCATACAAGACGATGAACGAGACCATCACACCTCTCGTTCCCCGCTTACAGTCCCACACAGTGCACCCACCATCATCAACCCCCGTACCCCAGTCGTTGACCGCCGTGCCTCCGTCGTCAACCGTCGGACGTCCGCCGTGCGTCCGCCTGCGCACGCAGTATCGGTGCCCAAACCTACTCTTATATTTGCCATCGCTTCCGACGACGTCAAACAAGTGCAGCGCGTCCTAGAAGCCGGAGATGCGGGCCCAAACGATTCCGTAGGACCCCATTCGGCCTTGGCGTTCGCGCTGACAAATGAACAGCTGACGAATAAGATGGAAATTGTGAAGACCCTTCTGGCTTATGGGGCTGACCCCAAGGTAATTGGATCTGGATCTGTGTCTGGTTCTCCCGGTCTCGATCCAGGTCGGAGCTCAGAGGATGGAGTAAGGCCTCCACGTCCATCTTTGATAGACGCACTTGATCCAGCAACCAGGTACGTACTACATGCATGGCCGGCTCCGAAACTGATTCTCCTTATTTATGATCCAGGTACTATGTTGAGAGGGCTGATGCGCCCCATACTCGTAATACATCGATTCTCGTACAGCGTTCAGTCTTCCGCCCACTGACACGTGTCCGTTACGAGCTCATCGGGCAGGACCGAGCGCTCGAGCAACTATTCAAAGATCTGAGTATACACTCGCGCCAGCTATCTGTCACGCCGATCGTCATTTTGTTGTGTGGTATGCCATCTTCGCAAGATAACCATTATCTGATCGATGGCTAAGCGTATGTGGTATATATAGGTCCCAGTGGTCATGGAAAGAGTTTGCTGGCTCGGAAATGTGTGTATCTTCAGTTTCAGGTGGCGTTGTAGTTTTGTTCATCAGTCTTCATCTCCGTTTCTAGTTGGCTCGTTGTTGGATGTTCCGACTCATACTGTTGGTATGACAACGGTTCATTCGGCTCAGGATCTGTGGAAGTCGTATTCAATGAGCCCAGATGACGTTAATGCACGTTCATTCGTTTGACAGATCCCATTTCTGACTTGTCATAGCCAACTAGCACGCGCACCCTCGCTGAATTCCTGTGTGATAATGAAGGCGAACGTTGTATTGTTGTATTGGACGTGCGTCTATATAATTTGTGTTTGACATTGACTGATGTCATTCAACCCAGGAAATTGAGAAGACGCACGGCGAATCTCCGCTCTGGGCATTATTAATGCCTTGGGAACATGGCAGATGCACGTTCGAAGCCAATGGACGGCTTGTCGATACAAGGAATGTGGTATGGCTCGGCACGTCAAATATCGGCCAGGAACTGGTTTTCGAGCATCATAATGCTCGTGCACTGCCGGATGAACTAATGTCAAAAGGGGAGTATGCTGAGCTAATGGCACTGTTACGTCCGCGTGTGTCCGAACGTCTCGGAGTAAGTTTATTAATTATTCCTATGACAATTTGAATTGCGCATTTTGCTGATATAAGACTTATTGTGTTCTTTCATCAGGCTTCGATGCTCTCGCGCGTCACGACCGTATTACCTTTCGTCCCGTTTACGCCAGAGGAACGACAGGCGATCTGTTATGAGGCACTGTACACCATCGCGGGTGATATTGTGCAGACATTGTCGACAGATGTTGTGGATTTGATGGTCAAGGGCGCATTGGCGAATTATACCGCAGCCGAGGGTGCAAGATCTATATACAGAGCTGTATCGAATCAACTGGTAGAAACCATTTGAGCACTTTATCGCCCACTTCCATTCAGTTTCCGGCATCTCGACTCTTAGAGCCATCTCATGCCAACGCATGCCCTGAGCCCTTTACATCATCCCTGTTGCCGAATCACCAGGACGCTCTTGTTCATCGCTTAAAAGTTGAATTCCCTCTTGGTATCCTTGTCAACTAGCATCTATGGCATTACCTTGAAGTTTCATCAATCTGATTACATGACTAGTGGATGCTCCATTAAAACGATTGAGATCTGACAAGGGGTTTTTAGCTTCGTCTCCCCTTCCCATCCTCCAGGCTCCAGGAGGTTACGACCACTTCAGTTGCTTTCTTCCACCCTGACCCTCGTTAATTACCAGCGTCATGCAACGCAAAAGATATGCTTTGAAAGGTCACCTCAACCGCCTGGGGCATCGGGCACCAGAAGCTGCGCCCTCGAGTGCTTCATTCATTAGCAACTCTGGACCGTCTCCGAGCGCGTCTACTGCGCCTGCGGCTTCACTTCCCCCCATATCTGTAGCAGCGATCGCTACTGTACTTTCCCTTATTGCTGCAGCAATCCTTCTGGGTCAGTGTCCAAATGGGTAGTCGTTGTAGGTCATGCATTAATATAGATTTCGAATGCAGGGATTGTGATATGCGTGTACAGGAGATATAAACGCCGCACATCAAGGGCGTCGCCTAATACATTGGCTGGGAAAGCTATAATTGAGAAAGAGTATCAACCTTACTTGCAGAAGCGCATCGACTTGACGGATGTCTCGATCTACACTGAGAAACCCGAGAAAGCAGTCCTCACTCATTCATTTGATGAGCCGGCAGGCTGGGTCTCTCAGATCAAGGCAGATCCTACGGCTCATCTTCCCTTCCCCGAGCCGACTGTTTCTCAAAATAACAAGAGCTCCCCTAAGCTTTCTGTAAAAACAACGCTAGATACGCCTCAGCCACTTCCTCAGAGTTATCTTATGGCTAATGACGTATCAGGGAAGCACCAGTCGCCTCTTATCCCTTCTTGCCCAGCCGTTTTCACGACTGGCTCTCCAGCTTCGACATCCCCCGCCAAGAGACTGATAAAAACAAGTCTCGTTCCTCTTGCTGAGCAGCCCGTGCAAACTCTGAGCCCACACTCCGAGTCCCTCGCTCCTCAGGACCTATTTTACCCTAGTTCTCTCGCCTTCAAGTTGGATAAGCCTACTTTCCGTAGCTGCCCCGTCTTATGACTGCCACTACTTCTTTCCACCCTACCCGAGACGACGAGCTATCCATCAAACTCGGCGACATTGTGCGAATGCTCGAAGAATATAGGGACGGCTGGTGTCTTGTACAACACGTCGGGCGCATTGATGCGCCCGAGGGTGCTGTACCCCGATTCTGCCTTCAAGAAAGCCGAGGAACAATCCCTGTTGTTCCCTCTCGTGAATATTCGACCGATTCCCTGAGGGCACAAGCCTCTGGCTGGCATGGATTACCCCAATGAACGACTACGGCTTCCTTCATAACTTCACGCTCTTTCAATTGTCACTATCACACACTTTCTTTGACCACATTCTCCCTTTTGGTTACGTCAGTTGCTATTTATCGACCATTTTGATATTGAAATCTATAGGTTCTCCCAATCTGTAGATATTGTCAGGTCTAGCTGCCTCTTGAACCTTTTCGACTGCTTGAATCTGACTGAATAACATAAATTGTATTTGTGCCGAAAAATATACATACTATTACAGCTGTGAGGAGACATCCCATGTCAACGTCAGACTTGGAAAGAAAGTTGTCAGTCGTTGCTGAAAGACACTGAATGTAATTGTCAATATTTCGATCCTTTGGACGAATATGACATGCGTTGAGAAGCATATCAGAACACTGCCGATACTGTAAAATGATGTGTATTTGAAATCTAGAAAACATTCCATCTAATCTTCCGGAAGCATAACCTTCCGTTTGTACTTTCCTTGGTCACGCAGCCACTGTCATTCAGTCAGTCACTACTTTTCATCCACAGCCAAGCCTCATACCTGTCTATACTGGTGCAGTGATCCAATTTTCTCACCTAACAAGGACTGGTGGGTGAGTAATTTGATGCAGATAAAAAATGATGCAGACCATAATAGTCGGGAACAGGATGTGTCGGGCTTTGGAGTGAAGCATCTACTCGGTTTTTGGCGATCCGGCGATAGAACTCGCGATCCATGGCATCTACGAGAGCAAGCTGATTTTTGTGCCGTACTCTCCACGCTGCGGCCCCAATGCTCGGTCCAATTAACGCGCCGGTGCCTTTAAACGAGGTCAAATTCAGAGCCTTTGTCTTTGAATGAGTCCTTGACATACCGACGCAAGCAACGGTGCAGGCACCATAGAAGAAGAAAGGGTCAATCCCCTATCGAATACGATAAGTCAAGAACAAGAACTGAAAGACTTGCAACACCATAATTAGCCGAGTCGGATCGGTCTCAAGAGACCCAAAATAAGCAGCGCCACCAAAAAAACCGAGTAAAGCGCACGGAATAGTGACAGCCTGACATCTGTTGTAAGAAAATAAGCATCACATAGTGCTAGAGTTGCTTACTAGCTGCCATTTCCGTTTACTGCCTCGAATAGCCAGGTATTCTGGCCAAGTCAACGCTTTTGCCCCTTTAACAGCTGGCTTTGTGGCTGACGTAGTCTTGAACCTCAAGAGTACCGAGTTTCCGACAGTGCAGCGCGTAGAACAACAGGAAGACAGACCTAGCGGCCGAGCGAGTCTGAGCATTATATGTTGTGCGCGCAGACGTCAGAACGATTGCCAAATTTCGACAGAGTGACACGTGACATGGTCACTCAACTTTGATTTCCAAGACTCGTCAGCTCGGCGAGTTATTTACCTTTCCTCATGGCTTTCAGCCATGGCATCTACTACACACAACTCTCTTGATTGTCCTTCCTGCTGCAGCTCTTGTACTATCTCTCACCCCCAACCTTGTAGAACCTCTGAGGCACAAAATCCATATGCGTTAGAAAATTTAATACCAGCCGGGACTCTCTCCCTTGACTTGAAAGAGAATGTGTCCTGCAATCATACTCATTGTGAAGATGGATGGCATCCTTTCGAAGGAAGCTTGTTTAAAGGACGCATTTTGAACGACAATCAATTGTGCCGTGAAATAGATTATCTCACCGAAAATCGCTTCATCTTCATCACATATCGGCTTGGACTGTCTCTCGATGTTCTCCTAAGGGTATATATCATTCCACATGATCTAGCCAACGTGAAAGGACAACTTCGAATACGCAAGAAGGAAATCCTTGGTCCAGCGCGCCGTTTCTTGAGGCAGATACTTCCTAGGATATTCCAAGACCAGACAAGTTGGAGTGAAGGAACCATTCCACCCGAAATCTCGTCTCGTCTCATTCAAGATGTCAAGGTGCGCACATACGAACTAATGTTGTCATACTGTCAATTCTAATGGAGTCTAGGATCGTCGAAGCTTGGCAGAAATTTACAGTGACCTCAGATCGCCCAACCCAACTGTCACGATCGGCTGGGAGAACATTACGGGGCGTTTGCTTGATTTTACAGACGATCTTAGCGGACTTGGAATGCGAAGCTCTTTATATGAATACCAGAGACGCTCCGTGGCCGCAATGCTGCAGAGGGAGCTGGATCCAGCAGACGTACCAGATCCCTTGTTTATACCACTTGAGAGCATGACAGGCGAAGCCTTTTATCTTCAACCTGGTACAATGGAGATCCTTCGAGAAAAACCGACCACGCAAGCAAGCCAAAGTGGAATACTATGTGAAGAATTAGGTAAGAATTCTCGACGCGGCAGGAGAGCTAGTTCTTGACAAAGGTTTCACAGGTACCGGAAAAACAGTCATGATACTTGCGCTCGTTTTGGCCACTATCGAGCAATTATCATCTCCAGAATCATCAATTACAGACGACAGACCAATATTGACGCCCATTTCATTTCGACATTTTCCCTCGTCAGAATGTGTGGCAGCTCGTAGAACTTTTTTCAGGAATGAAAAATATGCTCTTCCCACAAAAGATTCTGTACCATCGCTAGTCGAGCTTCTTCTCCACAGAAAGCGTACGACCCCGGATACAAGGATCCATAACACCAGTACAATACATGGAGTTGTGAGAGAAGAAAAAAGACAATATTGGGCAGCACGTGTCGAGGAAATACCCCAAGCGGAGCCTCTCAAGATGAATAATCCGTTCTATCATCATTATCCAGAGAGCCATCTTGATGCTGAACGATCTCCACGCACAAAGACTGGAGTCGGGCCCCGAGTGGTTTATCTGACTTCCGCGACTCTCATCATAGTCCCATCGAATCTTTTGAGTCAATGGGATCGCGAAATTCACAAACACTGCGAATATCCACTTCGAGTTCTGATTCTGAGGTCGGGATCACACATGCCCGAGGCTTCTTTGCTTGCCTCTGACTATGATGTGAGTTCTTTCTTTACGACCTCATTTCTCACTAATGCTACGGCAGATTATTTTGATGACGTATCAACGTGGGTTTCTTCTGTGTATTCCGGTCTTACGTCTTGTATATCAAGCTGATCTACGAAAGGTTTCACAACTGAAAACAAGTATAGTAACATGCGCATGCGCAAGCTGCATTCGTGGAAGCTGTGCTCCTGCCCATACGTCCCAGGCAGTCGTATTCCAGAGTGCAAGTGCAAAGTCTCTGGTGTCTCCCCTCTCCTCCAGATCAGATGGAAACGACTCGTAATTGATGAAGGACACGTATCCGCTTCTCTCTCTACTATCTTGACACCATTTGTAAAACTGTTGAGTGTAGAGAGGAGGTGGATTGTCACTGGAACACCGACACGGAACCTTCTCGGCCTCAGTCTGGGCGAAAAGTCGGCTCAGGTCGCTCGCCACCAAATCAAACAAGTAGGGATTGATCGGGGTGCATTCCTTGATTCAGATTCAGAATCCAGCTATCCCAACGAGGATCTGTCTGATTCCCGTTCACGAAGCCAAACTCCTTTCACAAACCTTCAGAATACGCTTGCGCGCGTGTGGACGAAGCATGATCGTGAAGACCTTGGGAAATTGGGAAAGATGATCTCGCATTTTATTGCTGTCCCCCAATTTATGGCGAACCCAAAACTTGTCGCAACACATGTCATTGAACCCCTTCTTGACCCTGCAGGTCCACGTCCAGGCGCTATCCAGGTTCTGAATCAGGTCATGGAAGCGATTATGATTCGGCATCGGTATTTACTCAGCTTTTTCAACGTTGTCGTCCGTATGGCTAAGATGTGTTGTTGAATGAAGGATCGATGACATAGAGAGAGAAGTTGTGCTTCCTCCAATGCGACAAGAAGCCATCTTACTTGACCTTGATCCTTATGCTGTCAAATCTTACAACGCAATGCAGGCGGCACTTGCCATTAATGCCGTGGATTCTCAACGTATTGACCAGGTTTGTATTTGCTCTCTACCGCACGACGTGACACACTGAGCTCATCAACAACACAAGGACTACATGTTTCATCCGAGGGTGAGAATCGGTGCCCAAAGGTTCCATGGAAGTATTGACCATTCCTGCTGTTTCGTTCTGATTAGAATGCCGATGCTTTACAGACGACGATAAAGAACATGTCTCAGTAGGTCCAAACATAGTAACCAGCCAGGTATTGAAATTGATCCATCTTCAGGGTCATGTTTTGGTCGAGTGACGAAACACTATTTGGAGTAGATGAGATGTTGAAAAACTCCACAGAGTTTATCAGAATTGCTTCAAAAAGGAAAGCTCCTCCAGAAGACCTGCTTCTGTTAGATGAAGCAGTCAGACATGTGTATGATTCGTCATTTCATCTCGTCTGAAAACTTGAGGCTGATTTCCTCTCCAAGCAAGCTTGCTGCCGAAGACCCGTTATGGCGGGCTATCCAAGGCCACGAGGATGTTCCTTATCGCGTCACTGGACTTAATAAAGGACTCTTCGCAGCTTGGACTCGCATACCCAGACCTGAATTCGAAAACGAGGAATCCTTTGTCGGCTTCATTCATTCTGATCGGCTACTCAAGATGCAAACTTGTGTAATACAACGGCCTCTCATACCAGAGAACGATCTTATTGCCCGCGGCGTCGAGGTCCGAGCTAATGATATTCAACTTCGACGGCGCTACATTGAGTCGCTCAAAGGTAAAGACCGTAAATCCGCATCTAAAGTACGGCCACACGAGGATGAGATTAATGCTGGTTTGAAGGCAGAAGATGCTGCAAAAAAGGCCAGGGATCCCGAGACCTTGAAGGAAATGAAGGAAGACCTCGACATTGCAATGACCCGCCTGAACGATTTTGCCGACGATGATAAGATGCGACCTTCCAGGACAATGGAATCCTCCTTGATCCTACCTGGAAAGAATATCTTGTCCTCGTCGCTCCTCGGTTTGGTTCAAATACGCTCCACTGCTTCAAGCAAATTGAACTACATTATCAACGAGGTCTAAACTCAATTGCTGCCCATGACGTTCAACGTGTTAATGAGTCGCTGCAATAGGTCTTAAAATACGCGGTCGACGAAAAATTTCTGATTTTTTCGGACTCGGAACTAACACTTGCCCATGTAGCTGAGGCTTTGGAACTCATGCACATCAAGTTCTTGCGCTTCACAACTCAAATTGATACTCGCCTTCGTGAACAAATGGTGCTAACCTTTGAAACATCTGAGAAATACCGAGTCTTCCTTATGGAGTTGAAACATGGTGCCCGTGGCTTGTATGGCTTGATTCGATTGTCTGATCCTTCCAACGCTTACGCAGGATTCGACTTGTGACTTATAGGAATCTTATTTCCGCTTCGCGGGTTATCTTCTGCGAACCAGTCTGGCAGGCTGATGTTGAAAGTCAAGCCATCAAGGTATAACCTTCCATTCTGATTGCTTGCTGCCACTTCATTATCACGTTAGCGAGCACACCGGATTGGGCAGACCCGGGCCATCATGGGTAGGAGTAGTCCTTGTTTCAAATTAGCTTTGTTGGCTGATGTTACTGACACATATAGTCAAGACGTTAGCGATCCGGGGGACTGCCGAAGAGAGCATGTTGGCGCGACGAAATTTCCTAAGAGGAAGCCACGAAAAGGTTCCTAAAATTATTGAAGATTCCGGCATGCGCCAGTACATCGCCGTAAGTCTTCGGCACGAGGCCAGATCATGAAATATTTGACACGTCTTCAGAATCCTAAATTTATCACTTGTTCGCCAGAACAATGTGTGACGATTAATATGCCTTTGCTCACAGTCCGCCCTTTGGAATGTACCGACAACCAGCCTGCTAACATTGTTTCCCCTGTGAGACACATTAGAGCTGTCGACCCAGTCAGTCCGATAGTGAACGATGTCGATAGCGAGCCTCTTTCCAAGAAACAGCGGACTGTACGGTTTGCATGAGGGCAGCTTCTGTAATGGTGTCAGTTCAGCCGTAGATTATTGAAACATACTTTCTATGCATGTAAATGAACAGTGGTCGGCAAGATTGATTTTGACCTTGCCAAGCCATTTACGGTACATCGCTCGTACCGTCCCAAAAGTAGTTATCTCTGAACACGGCGAATATTGCCCTGAGATCTGGCGAGCCATTGCGGTTAATTTTCTATCTAGATCCAGTGTCCATCTATTTAAACGTCTCAGATTGTCAAAACACTCAGTTAATCGGGTTTACCTTTGGAACCATGCACACCAAGCTTCTTCTTACCGCTCTCGTTTCATCGTTCCTCTGTGTAGCTAATGGCGCAGCCCTTAACTCTCGTGCTACATTAGACGTCTTCGTTCCAGCCATCATCAGCCCCAACGCATCCACTGTTTGGGTGGTGGGCAGTGTCGAGTCCGTCACTTGGTAAGTCTACGAACACTGTCCTGACAGGTCCGATTCGGTCGAAAGTTGTTTACCTTTCTTTCTACTTTGTTCGTAGGGACACTTCTGATGCTCCTGTGAATATTTCCAATGGCGCGAGCGTTGTACTTCGGCCAGGTATGCTTGAAGACTGTCCAAATGGGCAAACCGGCTAATACTGCTTTAGCTGAATTGCTGACGCCTCAAATCGTACTTGTGAAAGGCTTCGACCTTCGCACTGGCTGTGTCAACGTAACGGTTCCGGACTCTATCGAACCCGGCGAATACGCCATTATTTGTATGTCTTTCTCAATTTTTTAAATTTTTGCTCAACCCTTTCTCTTTGCAGTGTTTGGAGATTCTGGAAATATTAGTCCACCCTTCGAGATTGTTCGAACAGACTAAGCATTTTCCTTGGCCTTACAGCCTACTCCTCGAGTCTTCTCTGGAAGATTTTAGCTCTGCCGCTTTGTATTACCTTATTTTCCGTACTAGAAAAAGCTTTGTGATTCGAAGGTGGTTCTGGAATTTTTTGCGTCAAAACCCAAGTGAATAACATGAACTGTGCATTAGATTATGAGAGTCAAGGCCTGATTGACAGTGAGTTTTCGTGGCGGGTAAGAATACAATAACTCGTCCATCCTTAAAAGTGTCGAGTTACAGTCTTAACAGAGTTCCTATATATATGCTATCGCGTCTTTGTCGAAGAGGAGACCATGGAGATATGAAATGGCCGAGGAACGTGACAAAAGGTGTTTGCGGATTTACAAACTATGATATCAATGAAGAAAGGGACAGGGTGCTGTTGACGAAGTCAGTACGTCTGGTGACAAAGGGTCATCGAAATTAAGCGGAAGCGCAAATCCAACCGTCGACTCACTGACTTTGAACTCGGGATGCTGAGTTGTGACTTCCTACTTTGTTTTGTGATGAGAAAAGGCAGTGTTAGATCAATATCGACTCTACACTATCGCTGTGGTATATCATAGCGCATTTCAAGTAAATTCATGAACGAGAGATAGAGTCATTGATGTCGAGAGAGAAAGAATATCAATTTGGCATCATACGCTGAAGGGATATATCGCCAGCCTCTCCAGCGATGTTCAGATCACTCGCCGGTGGATCTTTGAAAGGGTTATTCCTGAGCGGATTAGGTGAAGGGCTTGAACAGGATGGAGCAGCTTGCTTCAAGGCATGCATTGCTAAAGGAAGATAATATATGAGACATTAATTACTTCGATTCATGATCATCAAATTCATGTAAACTGACGGATTAGTAGCTTTGAAGTTGACTGAGTTCGTCCTCCTAAGCCTTGGATGATATCGACACGTTTGAGTCGCTCATTGTTTGCGGCTTGGTCGGTTGACTTCTTCTCTTGTTCTAAACGCCTTTTGGCTCTTGTAGATACAGCCTGTGAAGAGAATAGCTGTGCGGTCTAGTAAATCTTGACAACGATCTGTTGACGACTTACTTTCACCTCTGCTTGGATTGATATCAGGTTTTTTTGCGCCAATTCTTTATTCGCTCGATACTCTTTGACTCTGACAAAGAAGGATTTGTGTGCCGCATCTTTTCTGAGGTTTCCTGCAACCGACTGCATGGCACTGAGAGAATATCGACCCGTGAGTACGAGCCGCCACCCTGAAAGTATGACTTGAGTAGTCTAATAACCGATGAACTCACTTTTCACACATGTCTAGTGTACCTTCAAACTCATCGTCAGTTAGATATTCGCTAAACTGTCTGATTTCAGTCATGGCTTCCATGAGATTTTTACGGGCTTCCATGAGCGGTAATTGTATTTTAGTGTATCTGTTCATCGTGCACTGGCCGAAGGATATAGCCTGCAAAATAAAAGAACCAATGTTAGAAGCACCGACGATGCCATTCAACGCCATTATTCGAATATGAGTGATTCGATGTAGATATGTGGATGAGGCGCGGTTGCTGGTCTGACTCCCTCTCACTATATGAATATCAGGAATCACCTTGTTGCTGGTTACTAAACATTTCCAGAAGTGGAACAAGACTTTGTGCTAGATGATCATCAGATTCTCTCGTCGCCTAGAGGCTACTTCTTCGACGATTGAGGCAGATTTAGATTCTAAACCAAGTATCAGTATTAGTATCACAAATCCACCGTCATCGGCCTTTCAAATTTGTCACGGCTTATTTGTTTGTTTTTGGAAACAGATCGCTCGAACATGAGCACCGTATTCGACCCTCAGACATTCGTCGCGCGCCCTGGGGTCTACGGGGCGGGAGGCGAACTGAGGTCTAGCGAATTATTCTGGCGTAAACATTGTCAATATCTCGAGGATCACGGCTACACTCTCAGGCCACGTTATCAGCCTGACTGGAGGCCTTCTTGGCTCGACAGCTCGAGGGATTGGACCATATGCGAGGATGGACCATATGCGAGGATGGACAAGCCGTTTCTGTTTGCATTTTTGTACAGGGCATGCTTATGGACGCAACCCGTGCTGACGGAACACTGGTCATGCTAAAGGCGATCGATCCCATACGCTCGCCAGATGAAATGCCCGTCGGGAAGCTCTTATCTTCTGAACATTTGATGTCTCTGAGGAATCACTGCATACCTCACATAGAGGTGCTTGACCCCCCTGAAGGTTCAGAAAAGGCGTTTATCGTCATGCCTCTCTTGGTAAGAATGGAATCGGTGCCTTTCCAAACTGTCGGAGAAGCGGTGGACTTCGTTTGTCAAATATTCGAGTCAAATATTCGAGGTGGGTACGATTTCAAAAGGCATCGTAAACTCTCATCATGCCTCAGGGTTTGGAATTCATGCACGAACACAACATTGCACACGAGTAAGATCCTGGTAATACTCCCCCGTGCATGGTAGGTCATGTCCCGACGTTTTCAGAGATTGCAAGTACAACAACATCATGGCCGATGCTCACCCATTGTTTGATGTCCCTCCACATCCCTTTGCGCGTTATATGAAACGCGACTTCACTGGCAAAGCTTCGCCTGTTGCGTCCCCGACCTCAAAGCCCATAAAGTACTATCTCATCGATTTCGATTTGTCCAAAGAATATCCCCCTGGAGTTCCACGCCTAGAAGAACCGCCATGGGGTGGTGACCGAACCGTTCCGGAGCATCAGGTCAAAGATGCTCCGCCGTGCGATCCCTTCCTAGTTGATCTATATTGCTTGGGAAATGTTGTCAGAGAAAATTTTCTTGACGTGCGTATCATTTCTCAGTCTTTGTTCATCTGTTGACCCTGCACTAGGGCTGCAATTTCGCTAAAGCTAAAAAAGGCTTTGAGTTCACGCGCGAGCTTATTGATGACATGACGAACCCTGACCCTCAAAAGCGACCTCAAATGAGCGAAGCGAACACTCGATTGAAGATTATCATTGAAGGGCTCAGCGATTGGAAGCTGCGTTCCCCGATTGCTGAGGTCGGCCAGCGGGCCAGAGTCACAAAACTTGCCAGACATCGGATTGTACAGCTTATTCGCAAGGTACGTGGTGTTCCCGCGATACCTCAACTTTAATACCTTCTGTGAGGAAATACCTGAAGCAGGATATGTTTATTGTAAAACTATCTCATTTCAAGCATCTTTGTTATCATCATTCCAGGATTGATACCCGCTTTATCTATCATTATCACATATCCTGTAGTGGTGCCGGCACCATCCCTGACCCTTGCAGAATTAGATCAGACACATTTGGTCAATTTTACCTTGTATCTGCACCTTTGTCATTAGACATATGTGCTGAAACATACTATATATCATGGACTCTCTTTTCTCTAGCTAATGTCAGCAATGCATATTTTTTTTCTGTAGAAAGAAGCCAAACTAGAATGATTCTCCAATTTTGTTGTCGTCCTCCTCATTCTTCTTGTTCCGAGTGAGGCATGCTCATTGAAATTGTCTGATTTAAGCAAGAGTACCTGCAATGACATGGATGGCTCCACTGCCCGTGTATGATTCAAGTTCATGTCCACAAGCAAAATGATGTCCTATTCCTATGTATTGAAGAAAAGTGTGTTATTAATGTATATGAAGACAGCATGATGGACTTGCCAGAGTAACATGTATAACTGCTAGTTACTAGATTGGCATTGGAGTCAACAAGTTTGTTATGATGGATTTTGGGCCATGAGATAAGGCATTTCATCTCATCTTCTTGCTGTACCTTCACTTATAGGGTGGCCTTGATCAGCTCATAGAACAACTTGTGTGGAACCTCCATCTGTCACCAATCATTGTCTTTTCTTATTGCATTTTTTAATTGTGGCAGAAAGTTCAATAGAGATCAGATAAACTCGGTATATTTTTGAATATTGTCAATCTCCAACGTTCGATTTCATGACTGTTGAGGAGGAGGAGGAGGATTCCTTTTATTTCATTAGAGAGCTATTTTTACGCGATTATTTCACTTGGGCATTGTGTTCTAGCTCCCGCAGTATGTAAGGGTGTACTAATTACAGACACTCCGGTAGGTACTCCGGCCCAATGCTTTTTCAGGCATGCCAGTTACGCCTCGTAGCCACTTTACTACAATTTGATCCTACTCGAACACTTTGTCGGAGTTCATACTACTTTGTACTTCTAAATCCCTAAGTATCTGCCATTAACGTGCTGTCCCAATTATTGGACCCGTCTACTTTCATCAATGCTTGCCATGATGGCCAAGGTCCCACGACTCTTACCCCCCCTACGCCCAGATGCTATTTTGGTGTAAGTGCACCTCACCCCCCATTTCAGAAGCAACGGATCAGATCAGCATGTCAGCAAAGTCCCGCAGCCTGTATGAGGTGTAAGGACCTGAAGCCTACTATTACCAATTCTGACTGATGGATCACTTGGTACTTCGGCGATCAGTGTGGGTGGTGTTAGCCAGCTGCACTTATTTTACCTCCCTTATTTCACACCTACCCATGCTATGGCCTGCTTGGTCAGCGAGGTACAGTTTTCCCTCTCCCAAATCCTCCACACTGGGGAACCCTCTCTTTTTCTGATTGGACACGAGCATAGTGGTCACATTGATTCGTCAAGATGACTGTTGAATTTGTTAAAACTGTTTTAATTTCCGGAAATTCTCCAGTTTCTCATGATCATGTCACATAACCTTGCCTAACAATCACGCTACTCAATATCTGCGAGGAAAGTTCCAATACCCAACACTAAATTAATCGTACATTGCCAATGGTGCCACAAAGATCACATTACATTACCAGAGTAGAGTATGTCCGCTACTTTACCCCTGCCTCTTAGCCCAGCATTGTGGCTTGCCGGCGTTAAATAGAATTCATTCATTCATTCATGAACATGTCATCCAGTACAAAGGAAGCTCTATCCATTTACTTTAACATCAATGACTGGACTCAACAAAGTACCAGGTGAA
>JAGDQM010033712.1:31713-42090 GCA_017580835.1 Termitomyces bulborhizus | reverse complement strand
CGCAAGCCAAGTTTTTCTCGCGCTTGTCCATTTTTGAGCCAGTCTCGAGTGCACAATCTTGACGAAACCCCCTCTTTCCATTCTCGATATTTGCGTCTGATGCGTGCGACTATAGAAAGCCAAGGTGCATAGATATTTGATATCACATAATCTTCTATTACCTTTTTTTTTGAGCCAATCCCCATCTGCTTTAGTGGTTGAGATCGTAACATGCCATAGTGCTGTTCTAGTAACTACTCCTGGATCTCAAGCACATTGCACGACTCGGGAGAGGAATAACAGATTGATGTAGAGATTATATTCCAAAATAGGCGAGCGTAAGAATGTTGGCATTCAATGACATGACCTCAATGCACCCGTCAACCTTCACCCGCACTGTCAAAGCACCCATTGTCCATTCGCCACCCCCTTTATTCAACACATACGTCCCTGACACAAGACCCTTCCATTGTTACTCAAACATATAAGTACGATACACAAGATAATACACCCTCAGTCAATAGTCAATTGAACATTGAACTGAGGGCGAGAAGACTATGCATATATTAAACTACCTCAATGCGCTAACGTCACTACCACAGATTGACTTGATCTTACTTGTCAGGTAGTTACGAATTTAGATTGAACTGAGAATTGTACTTGTCAGTGACACTCGTTCATCGGGTTCTGACAAAGAAAAGATAGAATTGTGCTTATGGATTTATTACGGTTGGCTGGTCACGTTTACCCTTGCCCTCTTGATTGAAAAAAATCACATGGACTCCACTTAGCAGCAGTACTGCCTTCAATTGAGCTCTTCGCTCCGTACATCCATGTTGTATGCCTAATGCCCCAATGGTCAAGGGCTGGGATACTTACAGCAGACAAGGAATCGACTTGGTTTCTGCTGTCACCTCTTTTGGCTTCAACGTAGCTAAGGCCGGGACCAGATTTGGTGTTCGTGTCCGCTTAACATTTCGACGTGTTCTTACCATGTCTGTAGTTTGCAGTCACTCGAGGCATAGCGGGCACTGCAGTAGGCGTAACCACTACCGTCGTTGACCATGCTTTCTTCGGTGGGAGCACCATCACTCGTCCAATCGTTAGCGGCGCAGTATCTACTGCCATATCCTTCGCGGAACAATTAACACTCGCACCCATCTTCCTCAGCGAATATATCACATCCACATCACTAATCGCTGCACACAGCTCCATCAATGTTCTTTCCGTCATTTTTCCTGGGAGCAGTGATGCTTCGTTCTCTTTGGCTTCATTCATCACGCTCGTACGGCGGGAATGGACCGATTCATCCGATTTCAACACGCCCACGAAACGATATGGGATCGCGCAGATAGCTCGGGCGATTGTTGCTTGGGTAGCTTTACAGGGTGTCACCCAAGAGTGGCAAGAGAAGATGTGGTTCAAGCATCTCAAAGAAATTCGCGTCAACGAAGCTGCCGAATCTCGGTCCACTCTTTCAAGGAGGTGAGTTGCTTTTCTAGCATGTACTTTTTTCTGTGTGGATTGACCACAAACGTGAGCAGAAATTCTCGCGTACGAGTTACATCAGACGTCATACTACCCGACCGTAGTGGTCAACTCATCGAGGCGTCTATTGGAGAGGCTCCTGTACGAACACCACCAATGTCACGCAAATTCTCAATCACACCTCTTTCATCTTCTCGACCTCGTGTCGTGGACCCTTCATCACGTTTATCTCATGCCGAACTCAAAGTTACACTCCGTCGGCTGTCCAAGATGGTTTTGGCTGGTTACGGCGGTGCCAGTCTTCTCTTTTTCGGCGTTTCTCCCGGTGTCCCGTTAGCTTCTTCGAAACTTCCATCCGAAGAAGCCCAGTTGGCACTCGCGGTTGATGCCTCAGAGGCAGAAGCTGCTGGTAACTTTATCACGCCGCCAACCACGCCAGAGGTTGATTCTCCATCCGGGTACTCGTGGTGGGACGTGCTACTCGGTAAACATGACCAGGAGATTTTCGAACGAGCAGCTGGAGTTGGTTCGTCGAGTCAGAAGGCCCAACAAGAGATCAAGGCTAAGATAACCGCGACCACAGTGAGCATCACTTCGTATAGTCGACACATATCTTTGCTTATTGTTTCCTAGATATCTGGCAAGGACCATACAATGCCCCGGTATTGGGTGCTCACAGATCATGGACGCGGCCAAGTCGTTCTCATCCTACGAGGTGCGCATCACTCCATCCCTCATCCAGCTAAACGGAACACAACCCCGAATTTAGGTACTATGTCCCTCAACGAGATCGCAGCTGACCTCACCTGCGATGCAGAAGACTTCGAACCTGCCGTGACAATGCAGGAGGAAGTCCAATCCCCTCCCGGTCAATATGCCTTCCCATTAATGTCGCAAACAGAAGCAAACGCATCCTCAGCAACGTTGTCGACGACTCCGCGATATCATGTACATAGTGGTATGCTTCGTATGGCGAAGGCTATGGGTGGTATCGGAAGGCCGGTGCATATTGCGGTTCAGGAGGCGTTGCATCATAATCCCGATTATGGTCGGTATTGCTTTTTCTGTGGTATATCGATCATCTGAGATAGGCGGTAGATCTTGTTTTGTGTGGACATAGTCTTGGAGCTGGTGTTGCCGCGATTCTTGGGATGGTATGTTCTGCGCTTGTTAACGAGATATCCGAGTGCTCATGATTGACTGTGATAGAAATGGGCGGATCCAAAGACATGCTTGACTGTACGATCAAGTGGCCTGCCGGTCGGGCGACGTGTCTTTGTCTACTGTTTTGCACCTCCGTACGTCATTCGTCTCTCTTCTTCCATCAGAACCCGGCTCAACTCATGTTTCTCAGAGCTCTCGCCGATGCAGCTCTATGCAGATTAGCAAATAGACTGATCATCTCTTTCGTTTACTCACACGACGTAGTGGCCCGTCTTTCCCTTGGGTCAATACGTGATCTCAGAAATGCAGCGTCGTGGCTGTGTGAGGCAGAGAATAAGCACGTAGAAGAGGGATGGACTGCTGTTACTAACCGGGCAAAATGCTGGAAGGCGGGCGAAGGTTTGCCTGATGATCCCCACTGGGTGCGCAATCTCAACTCAATTCAATTATGGATATGGATTGAATTTACTCATGCGTTGGCAATTCTAGTTTGTGGCAGTGCGAAAGTCACTGCAGGCTAACATGCAGATGTCCAATATGTTCCCACCAGGCCAGGTCTTTTGGGCGTTGAGGGACAGTGATTTGCACTCCTCACATCGATCGCTCCTCGAGTTTTCGAATGATATTCGCTGTGCGGACAAGCTCAGACTGTTTGAGGTCCTCGATGTTGAGAAGGTCTTTTCGCAGATTGTCTTTGCAAAAGACATGCTCAAGTGCGGCTTGTCTCGTACACCTTCATTTCTCCGTAGAAATTGACATATTCTCTGTTCCAGAGCCCACATGCCCAATCAATACGACAAGGTCCTTCACGATCTCTTGTAATCATCTTGTAGTAATCTCAGTACCAACGATACCCTACCTGTTGTAGATTTCTATGTCCTTTCGACATTAGAAGCATGGATTGTAATTTATAAGTACACTGACGATGATACATGTTGTAGCCTTTTGAGGTAAATGAATGATACAAGGATCAGCGTGGAGAATGGCTTGCCTCTAATCCTGGTCTGTCTGATCACGCGGCCGGTATTTTATACCACGCATCTCGAGCTCCTGCTCAACGTCTTCTGGTATACGACCCTTCACTCGAACAGCATACATTCCTCTCACATATTTCGCTAAAATATCCGCCCATTCAGGATAATCCATAAAGAAGTCAAGAACACCAGACGCACCTGTCCGCTGCCACCTCGCCACCCACGAGTTCTCCGGGTCGATAACGGAAATGACTCCATCAAAATAGGTCGTTGTACATGATGCTATGCGGTCTGAATTTCCTTTCATCTTTATATGGCAGATTTCAGCTGCTAAAGGTGAGAAAGAGGATATTATCAGGAAAACGCACCTGCATAATCTCCTCGCAGTTCGGGCACCCATTTTTGCGGAAATCGACCGGTAGTTGAATGATTGAGCATAAAAGACATGCACGTAGTTGTCTTGAACGGGCTTGAAGTGGGATAGCAGCCGTCGTCATGGGTATTGTGACTTGTCTTTTCTAGTGATTTAGGGAGAACGAAAGTTGGTTCAGATTGCCGAGCTGAATGGAATCACGTGTACTTTTCACGCGAGTCGACCAGTCTGATTTAGTAGTCTTTTCTAAGCGCTCCTGGACGTGTTTATAAGCGTCCCTGTACAGTATACATTGGATCAAACAAGTGAAATTGACTTCAAAGGAGTCATTATCTATCCCAGGTACCTCTCTACCGTCCATCTTGCATATCCTTTCACGGAATCTTCAAATGCAGCAGCGTATGAGCAATGTCGGGCAGCAAATGCTCTCAGGTCGGTCCAGATTTTCAAGGAGGTCGTTCAATACTAACCTTTATGACTCGGACAGGCGCACTTTCGGGTTTCGCTACAACAGTTTGCCTCCAACCCTGTAAGGAACCCAAAGCCATGCTGTAATGACTCAAGATTTTATATATTACTCAGTTGACCTCGTGAAGACGCGTATGCAGCAAGGAGATGGCAAAGTACAGTTGCGTTAATACTTTGTCTGCTCATTTGTAATGGACTCAACTGCGCATCAAAGACGAAACGCACTTATTCTAAGCACTACTCGCAATGTCATTACAGAACGAGGATTTGGAGGATTATGGAGGGGAACCGCTGCTTCTTTGATTAGGTGCGCGTCTTTCTCAACCCAAGCAATACCTGAAAACAGAATCGGTATTTTCAAGGAATGTGCCAGGAGTCGCGCTCTACATGACGAGCGTAACACAGCTACGCTCTGTCATGGCGACTTCACCCTACTTTGCTGCTGTTCGTGTGCACACTGGAAACGGGAAGAACTCGTCGGTGCTTCCTACTCTGACTAGCACAGGAAATCTCCTTGCAGGTGCTACTATGCGTGTTGGAGTCGGTTTCCTTCTGAACCCCTTTTCTGTGGTCAAGGCACAGTTCGAGGTGAGTTTGTTCTCACCGTTTCGAGACGTACTAAATAGGATCTCAGAGCAATATGTACGCATACCAAAGCGTGACAGGTGCTCTCATCTCCATTACTCGACAAGGCCCCTCGGAGCTTCTCCGTGGCTTCCTGGCGTCTTCACTCCGCGACGCACCGTATGCTGGACTGTTCATCTCATTTTATGAAGGCATCAAGCGCGAAACATGTATGTGCCTTCCATTGGTTCATTCAAGCGATATCTATCTTGTCTGTAGACTCTATATTTCCTACCACATCCAGTGGGCATGCAGCAGCAATACACAGTTTCTCAGCAGCCTCCGCTGGAGCGATAGCAACACTTGCTACCCACCCTTTTGACGTCATCAAAGTAGGTCCATCGATCGCCTTTTCATTCTTGCTCTATAATCACAATGTCTTCATTATGCAGACAAAAATACAAGTACGGTCGGAAGATCGATATCACGGACTCTGGCGTACAGTACGGACAATTTGGCAGGTAATGAGGTTATCTCCTCCAGGCTGTACTGTCGCTCATTGTCAGGATCCCCAGCAACGCGGTATTACTGGATATTTCGACGGGGCATCTCTACGACTCTCACGCAAAGTCCTTACGCAGGACTATCTCATCGACCTGTTATGTCGAGATTGCGACGACCTCTAAAGAGAAGGGAAAAGCGAAGGTATGCAAAAAAATGCCGTGACATATATTTGAGGAACGCTCAATACGCGTAAAAGGCTTTACCTTGTCGAAGTGGCAAAAAGAAAGGCAAAGGCAAGGCGTCTGTCGCTCCAACGCCTGCGTCCTCTGATGACGAAGACGTTGAGATGGAATCTGACGCGAGCCTAGAATATAAAGAGGTTGATGAGTCTGAAGGCAGTGGCTCTGAATATGTTGTCTCTGAGGAAGAAGACGAAAACGCCTTTGTGGCTAGTGACAGCGACGAAGAAGCAGTTATGCTCGCCGCGGCGGCGGAAATATCTCTCCAGACCGCGCGGTCTAACGATACCTCAGGCCCAAGCTCTTCCAGAAACCCTACAAACAAGGTCGCTGCGTTAGCTGCTGCCGCTGCAGAACGGCGCATGAGCAGAGCCAACAAGGACGTTGATGTTCATGACTATGTTTCTGAATACGATGAAGAGTTTGACGAGTCTGGATCTGATTCTGATGTTCCCCTTTCTAGCAAGTACAAGGGGAAAGCTCCCGCAAAGAGAGGCAAGAAGGTTGACGCAGCTCCTCGACCGGCTATTCAAAGAAAACACATGACCCTAGCACAACTCAAAGCAGACAAAAGGGAACAGCGACGCCTGGCGAACACATGGAAGAAAGAGATCAAATATCAAGAGTCAAAGCTTATGTTAGAGCTGGGCAGGCGGCTTACCTATGTACGGACACTCATGCATATACATATATTGCATCCAACGTTGACTGAGTTTCTCTTAGGCTGAGAAGTCTTCACTTGCGTTGCTGCGACACCATCCAGAGCTCAAGGATATTTGGGGTAATCTCGAGGAAATGATTCCGATCATCAAGCCTACTCAGGCTGAACAGCCGGCCAACCTCAAGCTGACTCTTTTGCCCTTCCAGCGTGAAAGCTTGTATTGGATGCGACAGCAAGAACAAGGTACCTGGCATGGAGGAATGCTTGCAGTGCGTTTGTCTCTTTCAATGTTTCTCTTCGGACGACTCATGTACTGCTATCTAAGGATGAGATGGGGTGAGTGATCCCTTGAGATAGGACGGGGCCCTCAGTTACATGGTATTGCAGAATGGGTAAGACCATCCAGATCATTAGTTTGCTTGTCTCGGACAGGGTTAAACCCAATCTCGTGGTGGCGTAAGCGACATTGTTGTGCTTTGGTATGAGATATGGCTGATTGTTCGTTTTCCAAGCCCTACTGTCGCAGTCATGCAGTGGAGAAACGAGATAGAAACTCATACTAATGGCATGAAAGTCCTCGTTTGGCACGGCGCATCTCGAGTAATGGACCATAACGAGCTCAAGAAGTATGATGTGGTGCGTGCGGAGGACAGCCCTATCATATCTGCAAATTTAGCTTTTTAAATAGGTTCTTACGACCTACGCTGTGATGGAAAGGTTTGTCGACCAATATCTCACATCAATATTGAAGTTCACATCATGTACAGTTGCTTCCGAAAGCAGCATTCGGGGTTCAAACGGAAGGGCGTGATTGTTAAGGAGAAGTCTCCCATCCATCAAATTCAATGGAATCGTATCGTGGTATATCACTCAATCGTCTCTAGTGAAAACAGGATCCTTACCTATACCCAGCTTGACGAAGCTCACAATATCAAAGAACGGTCTACGAACACCGCCAAAGCTGCGTTCGAGCTCAAAGGTAACTACCGATGGTGCTTGTCTGGCACTCCCCTGCAGAATCGCGTGGGAGAATTGTACAGTCTCGTCCGGTTCTTTGGAGGGGATCCTTTTTCGTACTATTTCTGTACGTCAGCCCATCATTCGAAAGAGGGATCACTCACAAAAAATGGTTAAAAGGCAAGTCATGCAATTGCAAATCCCTGCACTGGAAGTTCTCTGACAAGCGTACCTGTGATGGTACGTTTTCGTGTGATGTTGGGTGGCCTCTAGCTGAGCATATGTATTCTTAGACTGTGGACACACTCCTATGCAACATGTAAACCTGTTGTTACCATTCATCCGTGTACTGACTCACATTACTCTCAGACTTGCTTCTGGAACAACGAGATTCTTACTCCCATTCAGAAACATGGCATGGTTGGCCCTGGCAAGCCTGCCTTTAAGAAACTTAGGATTCTTCTGGATAGGATGATGCTTCGCCGAACAAAGGTCAGTTTAAGTCTGGGCTCCTAACTTTCATCATATTGACAATCTTCTCAGCTTCAAAGAGCCGATGACCTAGGT
Organism: Termitomyces bulborhizus; assembly: GCA_017580835.1. Taxonomy (NCBI): domain Eukaryota; kingdom Fungi; phylum Basidiomycota; class Agaricomycetes; order Agaricales; family Lyophyllaceae; genus Termitomyces; species Termitomyces bulborhizus. The sequence goes on along the minus strand of JAGDQM010033712.1, from coordinate 34,152 downwards.
TTACCGCCGCGTACCGTTCTCGTTCGCAAGGACTTTTTCAGTCCAGAAGAGAAGGACCTTTATCTTTCGCTGTATACCAACGCGAAACGCGAGTTCAGCACCTTTGTTGATCAAGGAACGGTGCTCAACAGTGAGTTCACCACCACAAGCCCAAATCTATCTGACCAATGCTCTAGACTATTCTAATATCTTCACTCTGTATGTTAACTTCACTTATAAGCGAGTATCTTCCCTGACATGACTAACACCCAGCCTTACTCGACTCCGACAAATGGCCTGCCACCCGGATCTCGTTCTGCGGAGCAAAGCAAACGCTCACAAGTTTACTGACTTGGATCTGGAGGAGGCGGCTGTATGCCGTATTTGTAACGACGTTGCGGAAGATGCCATCCAGGCCAAATGTCGGCACATCTTCGATCGTGCATGCATTCAGCAGTACCTCGAAACTTCCGAGGAAGACACAGTACGCACTCTTCCTCCCAACAACTTACTGACGCGACGTTCTCACCGTGTTCTTCAGCCCAAATGCCCAACTTGCCATCTGCCCTTGACAATCGACCTAGAAGCACCCGCCCTCGAAATTGACGAATCGACCATCAAAGCGCGTCAAGGCATTCTCGGCCGTTTGAACCTCGAGTCCTGGAGGTCATCGTCGAAGATCGAGGCACTCCTTGAGGAGTTGAGCAACCTGAGACTCCAGGATGCGACGACGAAGAGCATAGTTTTCAGTCAGTTCGTCAACTTTTTGGATCTCATCGCATTCCGCCTTCAGAAAGCTGGCTTCAATGTGGGCAAATCCTGATTTGATTCTTTCTTTCTTCTTGTGCTTAGCTCTATTGATGCATAGATTTGTCGATTGGAAGGGACGATGAGCCCCCAAGCCCGAGACGCCACGATAAAGCACTTCAGTAAACACATTCACCCTTTCTATGATCGAAAACTTATTGGTGGTCATTAGCGAATAATGTGGATGTCACGGTCTTCCTCGTAAGTTTGAAAGCCGGAGGCGTTGCCCTTAACTTGACGGAAGCGTCACGGGTCTACCTCATGGATAGTTGGTGGAATCCAGCGGTTGAATATCGTGGGTTTCTATTGGAGAGGTTATCACTCGATTATCTTCTGATGACGTATGCAGAGGCAATGGATCGCATCCATCGTTTGGGCCAGCACCGGCCGGTGCAGGCCATCAAGCTAGTCGTTGAGGATAGTATTGAGAGTCAAATTGTTCAGGTATGATATTGCCTGAAATTTCGATGAGGCATTTGACACCTTTTCAAATATCCAGCTCCAGGAAAAGAAGTCTGCCATGGTCAATGCTACTCTAGATACAGACGATCAGGTAGGGAGTGTATCCATCGCGGACAATTTATGGTCATGCTGATGTCTGCCGTTCGTGAAGGCTATGGGACGTTTGACACCTGAGGATGTAAGTCGATACCTATTCTTTCTTCACAATCTGACTGAATTTGTCATAGCTCAGCTTCTTGTTCAGAGTAAGTTTCATAATATTTTCAATGACGTGCTAACGACGTCCTTCATTACCAGTTATGAAATTTATTAGTTATGAAATTGGATCGACTCATCGATTATATATCAGACCTAAAGTTAGAGGCGCGCTGGCCCGTGCATTTTGTATATAAAATATCTCTTCCTTAAGTCAGGGACGGTTATCTGTCAAATAAACGAGGTAAAATATGTAATTTATTAATCTGTTCAAACAAGTCCAATGGACTGTGATAATTCCAAGGCTGCGCAACTAGAATCAATTCCAGAATGATTATCACAGCATGCCTCTACTAAAAACTTGCTGTAGGGACAAGTGACTGCTTGTGACACCGCCGAGGATGCACAAACACCCGATTTGACATTTTGGCACCCGCTCTATGATTATTCATAGGCATAAACAACGCTTCTTCGTCGAATACTAAGTAGGAGGCAGAAGAAAGTACACAAGCTCGGTCGGACAAAGATCCAGGAGAAAAGGAAGACAATTGTGATGTGCTTTGGACAAGGCGAGACAGATTTATGAGTTAGACGAAGAGCAGAGAGGGCTGGAGGTCGAGATTTAACACGATGCTTACGAGACCCGGACTGGTTTGTGCGGCGCGTAGGTGTCTAAATCGTGTCTATGTATTTGAAGAAGCAGCAATTATGAAATTTAGAAGCAAACGTGAATACTGTGGCCATCATGCCTTGGCGGCAGAAGATTGGAGGCGGAGACAATCATTATTCGTTTGGTCACGTGGAGTAAATGTTTTCACATGTTACTGCGGCGTGTACACTATGTAATTAGACCATCAGAGTGATTGGGTCTCCCGCAGTCTTCTGGTTCTTATCTTCCTTTCATTGTGATGGCCAATAAATCTATGAAGGAGATGACCTTTGAAGAGGTGCAGAAGGTCTCTGTCATTGTTTAGCCTTCTGTTCCCTAGGCTGACC
>JAGDQM010033712.1:0-31422 GCA_017580835.1 Termitomyces bulborhizus | reverse complement strand
GTTTATTGGCTAGCTGGAAAGGATGCAACTCAGATTTTCTTTGGACTCCATCGTCAGGAACTTCTATCCAAGCCTCAGTATATTCGGCTTCAAATAGGCAAGATCAAAGGTCAAGAGGAGCAGATACGCCCTCTAGCACCAGGAGAACTCAGTCAAGTTCCTTATGCCGAACCAACGTGGCTTAGTAAAGGCTATCTCAGTCCATATTACTCGGATAGCCATAGACGATTCCAGGTTGCTGCACGTAAATTCTTCATGGAAGTTATCCAGCCTGAGTCTGCGAGGTGCGAGGACAATGGTCAACGGATATCACAAGAAGTGGTAGACAAGATGAGGTGTGTAATCAGTTGTCAATCCCATTTCGTATCTCACTTTCCATAGCGAGGCGAACATTATTGCAATGCGACTAGGGCCTGGGAAGCACCTGCAAGGTCGCACTCTGTTGGGTGGAGTGGTCAAACCCGAAGAGTTTGACTATTTTCACGAGGTGTGCTTGTCCTTTCTTTCTTCATGTCTAAGCCTTACCCGAGTGACAGGGTATCATTCATGCAGAACTTGCTCGTGTCAGTAGCCGTGCCGTCGTTGATGGACTTCTTGCTGGCGCGGTCATTGGCGTACCTCCCATACTAAATTATGGCTCCCCGGAACTTCAAACAAAGGTCATTTCAAACGTTAGAAACTCATATCATCTTCCGTATTGTTCGTATCTTACCATCATGCTCAGGTTCTCTCCGGCAAAAAATATGTGGCACTGGCCATAAGTGAAGCTTTTGCTGGTAGTGATGTCAGTGGTCTACAAACTACTGCCGTTCGCGATGGAGATTACTGGGTCGTCACTGGAACAAAGAAGTAAGGCGCTTTTGTCGATCAAAGTCCTTTTTTTCGACTCTTCCTAGGTGGATTACGAACGGGACTTTTGCGGACTACTTCACGACTGGGTGTAGAACTGAGGTATCGTACATAGCCCGTTGCCGCCCCCTTTGAATTATAGACTTCTACATTACAGACAGGCTTCACGGTCCTTCTCATAGAACGTGGTCTAGGAGTAACAACAAAACAAATCAAGACTTCCTACTCCTCGGTTGCCGGGACAGCATACGTCATCTTCGATCAGGTCCAATCGTATTTTATCGACTATTTAAGTATACCACTCATATGAGTATACATAATACAGGTCCGCGTGCCAGTTTCCCATACACTCGGTGAAGTTGGGAAAGGCATGCAAGTCATTCTTAGTAACTTCAATCATGAGCGATGGATGGTTATTGCATGTTCAATTTCTGCACAGCGTCTAATTGTCGAGGAGTGCCTCAAGTAAGACCTTCTTGCTTACTATGCTCAGTTTTGTTCTAAAATTCAACTAGATGGGCCACTCAGCGCATGGTGTTCGGCAAACCATTGACTTCGCAAGCTGTCATCCGCGCCAAGCTCGCCGCGATGATTTCTCGCGTTGAAGCGTGCCAGAATTGGTACGAGTCTGTAACGTATCAGATGAACAAAGTAAGTCTCGCTACCTTTGTCCATCCCTTCGAACCCATTCATCTCTTGTATTCTTCCCTAGATGAATTACAATGAAATGTCGAATAGACTCGCTGGTCCCATTGGACTCCTGAAGCAGTAAGTGTCAGTTCAGTATCGTTTCTTGACATCTCTTACATTTCCTAGATTCGTATCTCGTACTGCGCGTGAGACTGCAGAAGGCGAGATGGAAATCACTCGTGTTTTCTTTCAAATGACTGATCACATCGTGTCTAGACGCGACGCAAATTTTTGGTGGCCGAGCCCTTACCATGACAGGTATGGGTAAGTTGATTGAAAATGTACGCCGAACCTTGTTTGTTTTACTCCTTGCATGCTCACATTGGCCACCACTCCAGTACCACAGAACGTCTGGTTTCGATGCCAGTAAGCACTACCTCTATGATAACCAGGCATTTCTTGATTGTTATTTCCCTTCAGTTCTTGCTGGCGCAGAAGACGTGTTAGGTGACCTTGGCGTACGGCAGGCATTGAAGAAAATGCCTTTTAACGCGCGCTTATAGCTGCGCTCACGGACATGTTTGTAACTATTAGCGGATATTCTGTTCAACCTATGATATACAATTAACATCTGAACGAAATGTTCTCGACCTTTCAGGGACGAACGAGTACTCATCATTCATGCACAATAGAGCCATTCGGAGGCGCATGCATCTGTCTTCGGATAAGAGTTTGAAGCAAGTTGTATCATGTCAGAGATGAGGGATCTGTCCTTCACGCGATGCAAGAGTATGTATGGGCGACCAATATCATCTTTCGTATCTATGGAGAAATTGCGAATGGGATCTATCCCTGAAGGGATACTTCTGCGGTTCTGAATAAATGATACCCGACCGACGTCGTTTTCTCTAGGAACTCCATCCGGCTTCAAGGGTACGTAGAACCCATTGAGCATCATCCTCAAAGTTATACAACCAGACCACTTTGGATAGCTAACTTTCGGAGCGGGATTTACCGTACTAATATTGAACGACGGTATACGACTACGTACAGCTGTGACCAGGGTTGCGATTGGTGTTGAGACCGATACGGTCTACAAAAGTGGATGACAATTCCGAAGCAGAGGAAGACGTGAATTCAGAGTCAGATCGCCTATCATCTAGAGGAAATCATCTAAATCTGCCGCAATTTGGAGACCGCTTACCGAGGATGATGCATTCCTTGTATCAAGGCCTAAGTATACATATGACCGTATAATTGCTGCCAGTATCTGGACCCATTCGGGACCGAACAGCCATTCATCTCAAAAATAATGCTATGCATACGTTCTACCTGACATCACCATTCGTTTGAATGGACGGTTCTTTGAAGCTGTAGTACAGTCAATCTAAAGACGAAGGTCAAACGTTTCTCCAAGCTCCTGTCGCAGCTTTCTATCAATGATACCCGTTGGCCACCATCACGCAAGTAAGGGCGGCACCCCGCACGAAGGACACGTGGGTCCTCATCGTAGGCGCCCCATTTCCCTCTGCTGCTGTAATGCTAGTGGAGGGGGAGGAGGGGGAAGCTGTGGTACTAGTCGATGTCGGAGCTGAGGTCTTTGTATCGATAGTGACGGTTTGTTGGATGATCTTACTCAACGATGAACTCGGGACCGATGTTGCAGACAGTTGTGTAGATGTCGAAGATGCGAAGCTGATCAAACTCGTTGCTGGACTCTGGGCCGTCGTTAAGCTCGTTCCGGGGAAGGCTGAGCCACCGATCGGTTGGCCCGGCAAATCGAAAATCGGAATATCAAGACCATGGGCTGCACACTGTTGTCCGAATTCTTGAAACACAAACAACACGGTAATGAGAATTCCGCACCATATGATAACGGAAGAACTACATGCTAAACACTCACCATTCAGCAATGCTTGGCCGCCGGAGTAATCAGTCACATTGACAGCATGACCAACGCAGACGAGACAGGTGTAATATTGTATTTCAAACGTGACTGTACAGCATTGCTGCGGGGTACAGTCCTTTGAACCAGACAGAATCACATCAGACAGATGAACCTAGCAGGCAAAGTCCGAGCTTACATTGGCTATGGCTGTATTGACAGGCCCGCAAGTCGATTTGCATTGACTTGGTACATCTGCGGGATCGTTGCTTTGTCGAGCGTTTAAGAGGCCTGCGTCTTGAGGATAGCCTATCATCTGCTTGATGAGCACGTGTGTACTGCCAGGACGAGCTGAAGTAGATGCGAGTCCCCAGAGTGCTCCAAAAAGTACCGCAGTATAAAGCATCTTCAAGATACTCTGCCTTGCAGTCGGGGACGTTGAAAAGATGGTGATGTCCAATAATCACTCATAACCCGCGAAATCTCCAATAGAGTGGCGATGAACGGCATTCGAGATACACAAATGCGTTAGCCGAGTGGTTGCTTTGTGATGGCGCGAATCAACGCTAACTTCCGTCAGAATTTCTTGTCTACACGGCTGACGAGAGTATCATGAGGATAATTTTCGTCGACGGGGTGGTGGGGGGTAGGTCATGTACCTGAACGACGCCTGCTCAAAAAGCGGTGAAGTAGGCTGCGTGGATTCCCAGGTGATGTGATGGAAATCATCAATCATGGAGCACTCACACGGATACATAACGAAGCTTTTCTTATGGTCTCTGCATAGACGGCCGTTTCAAACTAAAGTACCTTCAATATTCATGGAAGGAGGAAATATGTATCTTCATTAAGTCTCTCGTGTTGCGAATTCGATAATCACAATCACGAAACTAAGAATAACAGAGCTCCTATTGTAGGAGTCTATCCCAGCTGCCGCCGTGGTGGTCGCAGACACAGGAGCCATAGTTCTTGTATCAACGGTGACGGTGCTTTACTTGGCAATGGAGGGACTGGTAGGGTGGGCAACTGTGTCGCTGTCGAAAAGCTCAGGCTCAATGAACTCGTTGCGGTGATCCTGGTCGACGTCCCATGTCATCTGCAAGGTCATTGAGATACCACCTCCTTCGCCTGCAAAGTAAAGAAAAATAAGGATTCCAAGGCCAAAGGCTGCACATTCTTTCTCGAGTTTTTGAAACACGACGACCAGGGATGAGGATCCAGTACCCGCCCTAGCAGAAGAATATGTAAACAGATCACGATTTATCACCACGTGTGCACTCGAGTAGTCTATCAAGTTGTTAGCGCTACCAACGCAAACGAAACAATTGAAAAACTGTGTCTCAAAGTTTGCTGCATTGCTGCGGAGTACAATTCTTTGATCCAGGCAAATCAACAGGAGACGAGCCCAATCACGGAGATGGAGGACAAGAAAACAACCCTTCTGCCCAAGCTCACGTGACGTGACCGAGCCATTATAAGCTCCGGAACATATATGTGAATATATGTAGGAGAAAGGACCAAAATATTAAAAACAGGGGTAGTCAAAACGTACCTCCACCCCTGCCCTTTCGCTCAGTAGTGTACCTTGCCAGCGGCATAAATAATAATAAAGGTGAGAGAGGAGTAGAAAACTAGGATGTACAGAAAAAATTATCGTTCACACGATTTGATACTCGAATTACTCGCATACTTCGAACTGGTCTTCTTCAACTACTAATCAGCCAATAATGCATAGTTGTATCTTTCGTCAGTCCCGGTGAAATATCTTCATTAAAGATATCCAATAGCCACAATTACGAAGGTAAGAGTGGCAGCCCACGCAACGGACGTGTGGACTCTCATCGTCGGTGCCCCGGCCGTAGTAGTAGCGGATGCGGGAGCTGTGGTACTACTAGATGCGGTAGCTGTGGCATTAGTAGATGCGGAAGCTGTGGCACTAGTAGATGCAGAAGATGTGGCACTAATAGATGTGGGAACTGGAGCGTTGGTATCAGTAAAACCGGTTTGTTGGACAGTTGTGCTCGAAGGTATAGATCCTGATGGTACAGGCGATGTCAACGAGCCTGAGCTTGCTGAGGCCAATACTGGACTACCGGTCGATGTCATGCTAGCGGATATCGCGGTAGTGAACATGCTAGTCACAAGGGACGTCAAAATATTGTCTCCTTCTCGCGACAAAGTAAGAGCAGGAAGATCAAAGCCGACATCTGCGCACGCTTCCTCGAGTTCTAAATACACAAACGAGAGTGATTCAATGTAAGGAAGAATATGTTGGCTAACTCACCATTCAGATTTAACTGAAAAACTGTGAGGTTTGTCAAACTGAGAGCGTTGCTAACGCAGACGATGCAGTTGAAATATTCAGTTTCGAACATCGTTGTGCAACATGTTAGCGATGTGCAGACCTTTGACACGGGACCACTTTACATCAGGTACAGAATCAGTTGGCAAAGCTCAGGCTTACGTCGGCTATGATACTATTAGGAACATCGCAGGTCGATTCGCATTGACTTGGTACAGGTATAACGCCGGTTTGCCGACTGCGCAACATGGCCGCATCATGAGGGTGGCCTATCTGCTTGATGGCTATGTGTGCACTACCAGGATGAGCCGTCGTACACACAAAGCTCCAAAGCGCTACAAATACAAAAAGCGTAGCAGTGTGCAACATCCTCAAGGGAATTATTCTGGCAGTCTATGAGGACAAAGGGATGGTGGTGGTGGAGGCCAGGAAGTAACACACATGTGAGACCGTTGAGACTGGGTTAAGTATGGGCGGTTAACTGGTTCGGATGATGAAGGCGTGGAAAGAAAACTCCACAATTCACTAGCTGAAGGTGGTTCATGGCGCGTGAAAAACGCATATATTTGGGTAGATGCTGATCCATAGGAACTTTCAAACCGGCTCGAAACCGGCTCGAAACCTATGGGAGAGGTCAGGAAGTTGATGATGATGGATCAATGGGTGCCTGCATGATGATCTTCTCAGAGGACTAGACTGACCTTGGACATCACTCAACCAAAGTGAGCAAGCGTCAGTAACGATCCCAGCAGTCTAAAGAGATGAGATGTACACACGGTCAATCGTCTAAAGACTTGCGCGGTAGCAAAGCCTTCAACAATGAATATGTCGCTTTGAAGACAAACCCATTTTACTCAAAGGATCGGTGGTACACAAATTGAACATCGTCCAGAAAGTCAAGAAATGGACATAGTGGAAAGATCAATAATCTTGCGACCGGCATTGGCCGCCTTTTATCATCAGGCGGATCAAGCGAATTCTCAGTCCGCAATTAGCAGTCCTGAGTGAGAGTATCCAGTCTGAAACTACAATCACGATGGCCGAGCCCTCGGTGCATCTTGAGTGGATGAAAGAGGCGATGACAATGGTAAGCGGTGCCTCCAACTGGTCATCAGCCTGAACGACGATCAACAGGCAGAAGAGGCACTAGCTGGTGGTGAAGTGCCTGTGGGATGTGTTTTCGTAAGGAATGGGAATATCATAGCCCGCGCAAGAAATAGGACCAATGAACTACGTAACGTATGCACACTTTTCAGTTTCTCGAGTCAACCTTGAGCATATTGCAAATATAGGCGACACGGCATGCCGAGCTTGAAGCTATCGATAGTATTCTATCTGATAAGGTACTGACACCAGTTGTCTCGAAATATCCTCTCTCTTCGACTACATTATACGTGACTGTGGAGCCCTGTATGATGTGTGCTTCTGCACTCCGCCAAATGGGTATAAAGGAAGTCTTCTATGGCTGTGGTAATGATAGATTTGGGGGTTGTGGAAGTGTTCTGGGCGTGAACGAGCAGTCAGTACCAGTTTCTTAATCTTCACATAAATAATGGTGGTGTACTCATGTCATCGGACAGAGTAGATCACCCCGTTCACCCCTCTTATAAGGCAACGGGAGGCTACATGAGAGAAGAAGCCATTATGATCTTGCGTCGTTTTTACATCACGGAGAATACAAACGGTAGGAGTAACATTCGACTTGGAAATTCAGCTCAATCACCTGTCATCATTAGCTCCGATACCGAAAGCGAAAGCGAATCGCGTTTTAAAGACAGAAATATCGCCCGAATCCATGCCATAAAGCAAGAAGGAAGGACGAGGGCGCGACATCAGGTGACAAAACGTCCCGTGACTCTGATGTTGAGGCCTGAAGGATCTGTTCGGGGAGCTGCCCGAGGTTAACATCGTCCCCTTCATTCACGCGCATCCCTGGCCATTGGCCACCGCCCGTAGTGCCATGCCGTCGCCACAATTACCATCGTTACTGAATACTGAACTCATTATATACCTGCGGGCACTCATACTGCGCCCGCAGGTAAGTAACTCCTTCATTACGCTCCTACAGTCGTCTCACACTGCGCTCGCCGCACTGACCCAACTAGTCACTCATTACGTTACGCGTTTTATGATTCCCTCCCGCCGTCCCTGTTCCACTTCATAGAACTCTACACACTAGTCCCTCATACTTAGCTTGAGCTTCGGACCCCCCTCGCTCAAGAGGGAGATCCGGCACTCGAGAACTGATCACTGACTCCTTTAATACTTTGAACTGAAGAAAGCACACACTGGCGCGATGCAAACTCCGTGAACGTCGTACATACAGTATCCATTCTAGTTGTCATTACAGTCCGCATCTATGAAACCACAAAGAGCGATTCCTACGAGTAATGAAACGAAAGATTGTCCAGCTTACTTGTAATCTTTCCGCACCAAACCCAAAGACTGAGCTACAAATCCCCATTTGTCTGCTGCTTCCTTGATTCTGTTATCAACATGAGCGGATCGTCATGAACATTTGAAGAGGTCTGAAACGGTACCTTTTCTCAGTAGATTTTCCAGCCCCATGCCCGGATTTTTTGTCGACACGTAAGAGCAGAGGATGGGGGTTATGTGGCAAGGTATATTGGAGAGTCGCCGCGAGTTTGAAGGAATGCATAGGAACGACACGATCATCGTCTTTACAGAATTAGAATAAATGCGGTCAAAACCTCTGGCTAATTCAGACTTACGGTCGGCTGTCAGCAGCAATGTCGGCGGCAATACCCTATCTGTAGGTACGTTATGTATCGGGGATATAGGATAAATGAAGTCAAAATCCTCGGGACTATCAGGGTCACCGTAGTCAGAGGTCCACGCCTTCCCTACACAAGTTGACACTGTTTTATATCCTGATCAAACTTAACACATTAAAACCCACCGATAGTGAATTTGGAAAACTGCATTTGAAGATGGTCAGCCTTTCGAGCTCACGAATCGCAGATATTGTACCTTCAGAAGATCCATGACCCCAACTTCTGCAACAGCAGCACCGAACGTGCCTTCAGGTGCACGGTTGATGCAGGCTCCAACAAGCAGACCTCAAGACACAAATCTCGAACAAAATACAGAGACGACAAGAATTGGCTCACCTCCGTTCGACCCGCCGTTGATGGCCACTTTTCCTGCACCGGCATACTTGTTCTTCACGAGATGTTCTCTAAAATGAATGAGTTCTTTGTTTACGCTTCGATATTACTTTGCATACTCACGTTGCCGCAATGAAATCATCGAACACGTTCACCTATTGTTTAGTCAAGATGAGATCAATGAGCGTGAACGTGCGACGCCTTCGCGAGAAAAAAACGAACTTTCTTCTCCCTGGTTCCTGCTTTATGCCAGTCTTCGCCGAATTCCGCGCCGCCTCTGATGTTGGGGACCGCAAGAATCGCACCATATGTTTGCAGGAAAGTAAGGATAGTGGGACTAAAGAAGGGATTGATCGAAATGCTGAAGCCTCCATATCCTATGACGGGTAAAAGGAAGTTGGTTATCATGTGAGTCGTCAAACTTGGGTTTGGTGAGAGGGTTTTACCGTATTGAATGGCAGGCGCAGTGCCATCAAATGGGGTTGATTTATGGCGAACAATGAACATTGGAACTTTTGTGCCGTCCTTGCTCTCATACCATATCTACGTTCCATGGAATATGAGGAACGAGATAATTCATGAAGAGAGAGAAAGTACTTGTTGAGACTCAAAGTCATTAGGATTGAGGCCATGAACTTTGGTTATGCGGTAGATGCTCCAACGCTGCTCTTCGGGTGCCGTGAAGTCGTAACGCGCCACCGTTCCTGGAGTGTTAAAACTGGTCATAGATACAAAGAAATGAGGTTGACTGCGTCGAGCGGAGATGGAGGCAGCGCCAACGAAATCAGGTGCTAGACGAGCGAGTCGAGCACCATTCTTTGCATATAGATAGATTTCATCCTTAACCTGATAACTCCTCAGCCAAAAATACCGGATGGTCAAAAAGAGGCGCACATTCCGCTTGTAGACAGTGACAAAAGTATCCTTGTTCACAAAGTCAATATCGACGAGATTGGCATCCTTAATCTCCGGAATGAGGTCGGAAACAACCGGTTTTTCCTTGGAGACATCGATAGTTATAACCTTGTACTGGGGCGCATCCGCATTGGTCTTGACATACAACAATGAGCCTTCCGTTGCAATGCTGTCCAAAGATCAAAACATAGTGATAAAGTTTGAATTTTCGAGACGTACATGTGATACTCGCTTTCAAATTCGTTGATAATCTTGTTCCACTTGATGTTAGGTCCGATTTCATTTTCCTTGAGGTCAGCAATCCAAAGCAGGTTTTTCTTCAGAGTTGTCAGCTGATATAAACATTTTGACCCATAAAGGCATTTACCCTGGAACTGTCTTTCGATGTATACAATATTATGTATTTGCCGTCATCGGTAATGTCCACACCCCACATCCATTCTGGATTTGTTTTATCGCTGTGTATGAGAATATCATCCGCTGAAGTAACCGTCAATTTCTCTCAAAATGGAATTTTAAGTTAGTGAACTTGCACTGCTTTGTTCCCAATTTGTGGTAGTAGACCATAGCATCGACATCACCAGCAGTTTCAATGCCATCTTTCGCTTGTTTGGGAGCAGGGTACCGCTTCAGACACGATGAAAAAAGAGTCGTCGCATCACAATGCTCTCGTACCTGATAGAAAAAGCCCTTGGAATCTTTAGACCATTTGACGGACGAGAATTTGACGTGTTCGATAACGTCTGGGAAGCGTTCGTCATCCTTTCCGCAGGCTTTAGCGACTTCCGAGAGGGGGGAATCAGTAGACCGGACGAATATTGTCGAGAAATCGCTTCCCTTGAAGCAACATCAGTTGATAGTATATACACGGGACATCGACATACTGAGTATGAGATACCATAGGCAAAGTACTTGCCACAATCCGAGAAGTCGTATATCGTAAGCGCAGCTGTACCATCGCTGGTCAGCAGGTTGGGCTACGAAGCGGACTATCAGCTTGATGTCTGTCGGATATCCAAGCCTGGCTCACGTCGAAAAATATCTCTTCGTCTCTGCTTTCTCCACGGGAAAAATCTGGCAGAGTCTTGCTGACGGACCGATAGAGAACTGTGAAGACCAGTTTTAGATATTATCCTGAGATTTCAAGTTAGAACTCACTCGATTGTGGTTGTAGACCACTATTATAAAACCAGTACCAGCGTCCATCGTCGTAAAGTGTTGGGGCAGAGAACTGGACAAACTTAACACGAGTAAGGACGGAGATGAGTGCCGGGCACCTTTGCATAGTCCGTGTTAGAACGGAAGACATCTTCAAGTCTCTGTCTATCGGGATTCTTGTCTAAATAAGCTCTCGTAAAAGTCTCTTGAGATGTTGTCCATTTATCCGTTTCGTCAGAGTATTCCTCTAACCACTGGTACGGGTCTGGTACACGGACCCCGCCTTTTATAGCACTTTTGTAGACATCCTCATGGTCTGACCGACGGGTCAAAGGGTATGTATTTGTGGTCCAAGGCGTCGGAGCCATCGTCGCAGTAGATTTTAGACGAGAAAACAACAAAGCGACGCGTCGAGGTTGGTACCGAGGCCGAAATATAGCAAGTAATGAACGGTTCATGCAGGTCACCCTTTATATGGAAGTCGGAGTCATGACCTTTAGATAAGCAGCTCCGTTGTTCTCTTCCCTGGGGTTTATTATATTGATTGACAAATTAATGGATTATGCGCCCCCTAAAAGAAACATGCGACAAGCCACAAGGCCATGGACATGTAGCAATATCCGACATGGGGATTTATGACATCACAACGGGCCGTTGCCACGGATAGTCTTCTCTGGTGCAGTCATTTCTACTGCAGCCATTTCTACTCTGCAGGGAATTTCAGTGACTATATCGGGAAAAAATTTGCAATTATGGATGTCCCCACAGGCACGAATGATCTCTTACTTGGCTCGTTATAGTGGAGAGCAGCACTATATGGGCTCTGAAAAGATCACCAATCAGCATAACTAGCGAAGATACACTGATCTTCAGCTATCACGCGCCTGAAATCACGAGTCTCGAGAGAAGCCTCTGCAGCCTTGAGGCCTGGAATGATCTGCCGAGGACATTGATATGAACTATGTTGATGCGGATGGAATGACCGGTCCGACCAGAAAACATTGCAATCTATGAGTGCCTGGAGTGCGGCCACTTCGGCGCTTCTTTTCATAACTCAAATAGTAAATGCTTCACCTGGAGGCAATCACAGCACGTTGCACCTCAAAAAGTTACTCGCTGCGGGCTGACATATCAAACAGGAAGCTGATGAAATTAATTAACATAGTAAATGAAATGATGGTGAGCTTCAGTGCCTTGAATAATGCCTTTGTCATGCAGTACTCAAAAGCCAGGGAGTTGGTTGTCTTTGACGTAATTACTGTGTAGAGAGTTTTTGAGCCTCTTCTGCTCGTCTCTGCCCTCTGAATCATCTTTCATCAGAACATATACACGCACCGGAGGCTTCTCTCTACTCTTCTTCAACAGGTGGAATTCACACCTTGGAAGTCGAGAACTTTCGGTTTAATCCAATGAACTCGAGAAGCTACACCAACCCTCAATCACCCCTGTTTACAAAGGGTCATTCTCCTGCATTTACTGGATCGACAGGATGAAATTAAAGTTAATGATCTAGTGATAACCTTCAACGTTGCCGATCTATCTACTTATTACATGACATAATACCTGAGAACCACTCAGCATGTGATAATTCTTCGTAAGGATCTCATGTGGTGAGATTGCTTGGTATTCCTCTCAAAGACTCGTGAGGATGAGTAGAGTCCAAGGGTTGTTCTTCGACGGATGTCAATTGAGGATCGCGGACATGACATTTTCAATGTTCTCACGCACTAACTGACGTTCATTCATTTTGCGAAAGTTATTCATGAAGTATGCTCGAGGCCGCACTGGCAGACATTCTGCCGGAAATCCGAGTCAGCTGGCCTGTTCTCGTATGAGCAATGTCTGCCCGTTGTGACTCAGTAACGAGGATTCAGATGCCCGACTCGGAGACATAGATGAAGACTATGCATACGAGTACATGAACGCGAGAATAGCGCAAGAATCTGAGCTTGCAAGCCGAAGCAATTAATGTTATATAATGTGCGCGATGTTGGATATTCTAATTGAAAGATTTCATGGAATTCGATATGTGAGAAAACTTCATCCCCAGACGCTTTCTGCAAGCTTATCTCTCCTGATGCAATCTTTGGAGGATTTCTTCCCAACAATCTACCGTAGGATCGTCCATGAACCTCGAGATTTCTCGTTGTAATGAATGAATAATCCAGCTGCTGGGTTCTTCTCACGCACAGAACCTAGATTACAGTTGGATTGTGCCGCAATAGTACAAATACGCCACTGAGCCAATCACGAACGAGACGTTGGAGGAGAGGTGTTCCCATGAACATATGCACCATATGCACCGTTTTCCCACACCATGGCTGGGTGCCACAACGCTTCCTTTCGAACTTCGCCAAGCTCAAGCACTGATCACCTTTGATTTGCGATACCTTGACAGTGGCGTAAATTTTCTTGGCGTTTTTATCCGGCGCTCCGCCAGAATGACTCAGGCTGACGTGGAGAGTCTGTATGCAGAGGTAAGTCGCGCCGTCCCGCGCGTAATATGGTTGTATGTCCTGACTTGAATCATCTATGGTCGGCAAGATACTAAGCCATTCATTTTTATCTTTGTTTAAAATACCGAAAAGCGAATGATTTGGGTACCTTCAACCGCAGTCTTTTGTCATTACAATTTACTAAGGCCTAGAGAAACTGGCGTCAAACTGCACACCACAAGATAACATCATCTCACGCTGCTTGTGAAAATCGATTGTGGGAGCGGCGGCATGATTTTCTGGCGACCTCATGAGTAAGCTAGAGGATGATTCATGTTCATGTTCATGAAACGGGTTCGACCATGATGTGAAGAATGAGCAAGGCTCGGCATTTGATAACTCAGAGATCCGTATGCTCATTATCTTCACGTCGTGTACTTTCTACTTGTACAATGAATATATTATATTCTACACAAGGATTGTTATTATAGATACAATATTCAATACTTTCGAAGTGTCTCCTGTACTAGTAATCAGCCATAAGGGATTTTGGGGTTATATAATAACTCAAATACTTTTTGCATGCCCAGGCTACCTGATTCCCACTCAGCCTATGCATCTATGAAGTGCCGACAATGCATTGCATAAGGGTGAGGGGCAGGGGCCTGCAAGTTTGACGAACAAAGACTCTATTGGCATTCAGGATCTGGTCTGGCCTACCATGCCCTGTGATAGTGATTTTTAACACTTGATTGAGGATTTCCCACATGGGCCTTCCAGTCCGATTTTCAAGATGCCTTTTCACACAGGCATTGATTCAAAATTCTGTTTCCCGAAAAAAATGTCGATCATGCCTATACTTATGAGAGTGTCGTACTCATCCTGTTTCGATTCCATCGCGTGTCAGTGACTGTTGATTTCTGTCAACATGACATGTTCCGATGCTGAGACAGTCCACTAAGCCGCGCGGCTCAGTGGAATGCCTCCCAACATCGGGTACATACCTCGACTCGAAGGTACGGCAGCAGCGAAAGAATGAGTTATATCAAGTAGCCGAAGCTTTTGCAAGCTCGCAAGCTCAAGTTTAGTTCAACATGTGACCAGTTGCCAGACTGGCACTGAGGGACAGAGAAAGATATCCTCAGAGACTGTCAAACCAACTGGAATTGATCAAATATTGATCGTAGGCGTAGACTAATCAGTACTGTCACATTATAATGTAGTACTTACATCCTCAGGGACTGTCATTGGAAGAGAAATTTGAACGTCACGTCGACGCGTCTCTGAGCACTAATCACAGTCCATGGTCTGCTATCCTTCAGACACCAATCGACGTAAAAGCA
This sequence comes from Termitomyces bulborhizus, assembly GCA_017580835.1. NCBI lineage: Eukaryota > Fungi > Basidiomycota > Agaricomycetes > Agaricales > Lyophyllaceae > Termitomyces > Termitomyces bulborhizus. The sequence goes on along the minus strand of JAGDQM010033712.1, from coordinate 16,777 downwards.
TAGTTCTGATTTTTAACACTGATGTCACCTTAAATGTGACGCCACATGACTCTGTCACCGACAGAAATTTCCCATTGACGTGTTGTCAGCAACGAAAACGACAACGACCGACCCGCGTCAACTTTTTTATTCTTTGATTGAGCCAGGAGCTTCTAAGTCGTTTGCTCTGACGGCCAGCTGTTGCTGGTATGGCCGGGCAACAGCTTCAAAACGTAATCCAACCCCCTAGTTTTTTTGCTACCACAGCCTTGGTTTGTTTGCTCTCATATCCCTCGTGATGGTACTTGACAGAAACCGATGAAATACTTTAGGATCATGCCGCTGCAGGGATCGGTGCCGGAGTTGTCACGACGCTTTGCATGAACCCACTTGATCTATTGAAGACCAAATTCCAAGTGACCACTGCGAATCCGAAAGGCACGCTCGGAAAACACATTTGGTATTCCCTTCGCGATATACAGCAAAAACAAGGATGGGCAGGACTTTACCGGGGTCTCGGACCCAATATTGCTGGGAATGCATCGTCCTGGGGATTGTATTTCCTATTGTACGTTATTGTATGCATGCTCCGGAATTCTGACGTCAACCGACGGGCCATAGCTACAACATGCTCAAGAAACGGGCGTCTGATGGGGACTTGTCTAAACCACTGTCTGCGGGCGCGTTCCTTCTATGTTCCGCTCAAGCGAGTTCGCGGTCCCCTTCTTGACGGTTCCGACAATTGCTGACCTGCCTCTGCCATGACAGGCGCGGTAACTGCCATCTTGACTAATCCATTTTGGCTTGTACGAGTGAGAATGTTCACATCTCGTGCTGATTCTCCATCAGCATACCGGGGTCTGTGGGGTGCGTCCGTCATGTCTCTTGATTTCATCAAGATTGTCTGACTTGGGACGTTCCTGTCAGATGGCCTTTCGACGATCGTTCGTACAGAGGGAATTCTTGGTTTGTTCCGTGGGACCAGTCTTGGTTTGGTTGGCGTCAGTAATGGCGCAATACAATTCGTTGTCTATGAAAAGATGAAGAAATGGGGCTTCGACCGAAAGAAACGGCAATACCAAAAGGCTGGTAAAGAATGGGATGTAGATGCTGACAAACTGGTGTGTCCTGCTTCGTCCATTCTTGTACCTCTAATTTTGGACTCATCGGCTCCCAGTCCAACACAGCATATACCTTTATGTCGAGTTCAAGCAAACTCGCGGCTCTAGCACTAACATACCCTTATCAAGTTGTCAGATCACGGATACAGGTGCATCCACCTTTTCATCTCCCCGACTCTGGATATGTACCTACTCTTGTCTTTCTCCAGGATAATGCAGCCGCAGCTTTATTCCCGACGATCCCGGAAACAATCAAGCGGACATGGTCACAGGAGGGAACGCGTGGTTTCTATCGCGGGCTCGGGACCAACCTCGTACGCGTGCTCCCGGGGACATGTGTTACGTTTGTGGTGTATGAAAATATAGCGTGGCTTCTGAAGTCGAGCGCCGCGAAGCGGGAACAGCGGCGACAGGCGAACATTGAATAGACAGGCCGATGCATCCAATTGGCTTTAGAGCGACAAGTACAATATCATTCTTGCCTATTTACTATGGAACTGTATATTATTACTCGCTGCTTTCTAGAAAGCAATACCCCCTCTCTGGCGTTATAATAATCAGAGAATCAGGGCGCACATGGGTTATGTAGGTCCTTCTCGCTTGACCGAGCGAATAGGGATGCTTGAACTATTGAGCTCACTTATTTTCTTCATATAGATGCATGCAATGACACGAATCCGCAATCTGTTCAGGAATAGATGACGCGCCACGATCATGTGACCAGACCTTAACGTTGAGACTCCGCGATTTTGCTCCTTCGTCGACTTGGACTACAAGTCCTTTAAGCTCAAGATGAAACTTCCTCAGACTAGTGCAATTTTTGGACATGACATTCTCCTCCCTTTCTCTCTTTTGCATAAGTCTCTCCCTACTAAAAACATAACACACTACAGGTCTCCTTGAGCCTGGTTTGGAAAACGCGGATCCTGATCGATCGAGTTATGTCGTGAGCTGTGAGTCGTGTTATAGCAGCAAATTTACGCCCTTGTTGTTCATGATACCATAGATCCATGTCTTCATATGAATTTGGCTTTGGTTTGGCAGCTCAGCGCTCAGCGCTCATAGAATCTGTCCGAATCTCGAGAAGGACTGCTGCTCTTGCTAAATCTTAGAATTGCTGACAACAGGACCACGATCAAAGTGTTCGCCACCTCTTGTTTGTACGTGATGTTCTACAGTGGAGGACAAAACCGCACTCGGCCACATCCAGTCTTTCTCCTCCTTCATTCCTTTCATCCGCCTTTATACATCCCTTGACGGGGTATATAAAAACATACAACTATCTCATTCTTCTCGCTTTGTATATCATGCCTGCTCGTCCCCGCAGCCTTAATAACGCAGCGTCACTCATCCCCGATAGCTTGCACAACCCTCAGCTCCTTCACCTTGTGGAAAACGGCGTAACGATGGAAATGATAGAGTACGTTGCTCGCTTTGCGGCAAAAGTTATTCGCGTACAGGGTGATCCGCCAGAACCGCAGACACTACCGACGCCACCACCTACCCCGCAAAAGGTGACGTTTGCGGACCAGCAAGACCCGCCGCCGCCGCCGCCAAAGATGATCTCGTTAGAGCAGTTCATATATCATCTTGTGAAGGTGTCAAACGTACAAGTGTCTACCCTCCTCACGACTTTGGTGTATCTCGAGCGGCTTCGTTCAAAGTTGCCCAATATGGCGACAGGTTAGTCCACCATCTTTTCATGATCATGTCATACTGAACTTCTTCTATTTTTGTAGGAATGCCGTGTACCCGACACCGCGTCTTCCTGGCAACCCTCATCGTCACCGCCAAGTACCTTAACGATTCGTCACCGAAGAATAGTCACTGGGCCAACTACGCGGGCATGTTTGATGGCCCCGAGATCAATCTAATGGAGAAACAGCTCCTTTATCTCCTCGACTATGATCTTCGTTTCAACGAGGCTGACGCGTGCCGCCTTTTCGGGCCGTTCATGACCCTCGCGGCACGCCGTACTCAGACTGCCAATATCAGGACTTCGGCGGTCAACAGAGTCGTCAAAGGCGGTCGGGCAAGAGCTGCTCAGGCTCAGCAGGTTCCTGTACCTCCAACTTCAATCGATATCCCTCAACCTTCACTTCCACTCCCCCTTCCCCTACCTGCTCCTGCTGTCGTCCAGAGCTCTTCCTCAACATCGCCGCTATCCATCCAGCGAGTTAGCAACCGGTTGTCCGCGATACGCCTGTCGAACGGTCCTGTTGCGGTGCCGCCGCCAATGTACAGTGCCGTCAGTGTCGACTCACTCTCATCCTCGTCATCCTCAGAGATGGGCTCACTAGTCGACGACTCCGGGTCCTCTTCGTCCTCATCATCAGGATGGATGAGTTCAGACAGCGAGGCGTCCGAAGATGAACGCGGCCCGCCTGCACATGTGTACCAATCGCAGCCCAAGCTCGACGTGGACCTTTCAAAGGTGGAGCCTCTTGACGCCACCAGTGTCCCTCCCAAACGTCCGTTCCCAGCACGCGCTGTGCCATCGTACACTATCCGCTCGCAGCACCTACGCGACACACGCGCACGCAAGCCGTCCGACACGTCCTCTGTACACACCGTCACCGCCGTTTCCCCGTCCATACCACCGCCCAACAACCCTCGTACTGCCCGCTTACAGCGCGATGCCTACTTCAAACGTTCCTCGTCAGTATCCTTCCCGTCTTCGACACCTCACGGGAACAACGGCCAAGGGAACCGCATCTCGTCTAGCTCGACAATGCCGAGTATACCGAGAACGGGACTTTCCGGCGGATTCCTGAGCCGTATGTGGGGCGCTGCGACGACGAGGATACATGATAAAGAGCGTGGCGTGGTGGAGGACCCTGTTGACCCTGTTGGTGATGGGACAGGGATTCACCAAAGTCATCGGGAAGGCGCGTTTAGGAGGCTGGTTCAAGCTTCGAGGACGAGGCCACCGACGATCGACGTTTAGGTGAAAAGATCGTCGATTCACGCTCATTTCTATTGTCTTTCTCTTAATTTTCCTTGCTTCTTTTATCTCCTGTATGGACAATTTTTGCTAGCCATCTATTTTTCTTTTGGGACAATACTCCGTCGAGGAGACACACTATCATTATTACTATCCAACTATGCTCTGTTGTATTATTCGTTACATTTCACATGCACATTACTATTCCCGTACATCACGATACTGCGATTGCACCAATGGACGCTTACTATACATTTGCGTAGCACACTTTACATTACTATCTTTTGTACCTACTACCCACTGTCCTTAACTTGCCACGTATTTTGTACCTTAGACGAAATAATAAAATTATTTGAGACAAAGCGATGCAATACTAGTACACGTCGAGGTTCTAGACAAAGAACAGTAAACTTGATACTGAAGTGGATTTGGATTCCGTGAAGTCCGATTTCCAGCGAAGAACATGAAAGCGAGAATGAGACAGAAACAGAACAGCATGATTGTTATGGTAGTGATTATTCATGCCCGGAGAATGTGTAGTCACCAACGCACAAGTTTTCTTGAGGTGAATCGTTGCATTCACGAGACCTGACTGGTTGTTCAGGACTGGACGGTGGACAAAGTTCGCGGAGACAAGCAACAGAAAGAGAGCGCTTGAGGTACCATCCGAGGTTATGTTTCCTCCGGGGGAAATATGGATCCTTAAGCGGGATGTATGCAATCCATTCAGCTTCGAGAACCAATTAACAAGGGTGCTTACGGGTCTATGCTGGGCCAGTACGCTAAGGCGCTCTTTGACTTCTTTAGCTACGACACCATACACCTCCTAGGACGCAGATCACTGACGTGTATGCGGCAAAAGTAGACAACAAACCTTCTGCCAGTACAAAAGATCCCTGGTGTGCATCTCGTCCACATAGAGACATGCGAAATCTTCTGAGCGTACTTTAAACTCAAAGCCCCGTTTATGTTTTTTGCGTTCATCTTGTCGATCGAGGTGGCGATGCCAATTCTTCCACTGGTAGTAGTCTTCGTCTTCCAAGAAAGGATGAATAGTACCCCGGTGGAGAGCCGCCCATGATTCGCGGCTCTGTTGAAAGACACATGAGTGTGATTCGGCCTCACTATAAGACGAGGCTATGTGCTTACTTTTGAGTGTTCTCCAGCTGATATGGTATCAGATGGCAAACGTTCCCTGCAACTGAGTTCGAGAGTGTATTCTAAGCCGTACCATTCATCTCGATCATCGTGTACCGCGACGAGAGGTGGAGATTCTGTTTCCTGAGAGTAGCGATTCTCGGCGTCATCACTCGACCCGTCGAAGTTCTTTATAGCACATGTAGTACATGTAAGCCACGACGAAAGAAAAGAAAGAGGCTTGCGCACACGATCTGGCTTCTTCCCTTCTTTAATTTCATTAGAGTACGAACGAGAACGGATCCATTCTATGGCACTCTCTTCATCGTACTCATACTTGTTATTGTCTTCATAATCGCCAGGTACAACGGGAGAAGAGAGACCAATATCTTCAAAAGAGTCAGGCGTCAAAGGAGGTGTTCCTGATGTCTCATCCCATTCATAGACAGATTGAGCATACAAAGGATCCTGGAACATGTAAGACGTGCTCGTACTGTTTGAGGATAGAGGATTTGATGCAGGGATTTGATGCGGGTCTGCACAACGAGAACGAGCTAGGCTACTAGAAGAGTGCTTGGATTTACATGGATGTTTGGAATCAATTCTGAGTAGAGACTTGAGACGAGTCTGTGTTGGAGTGGAGTTTCCTGTTGTGCGATGTGTGGTGCAATAAAAGCCTTGACGTGATTCCAGACCTTCGTGGGCTCGACCAGCTTCCAGATCATTTCCATAGTTCCATAGATCATAGTTGTAGTCGTTTTTTGCGCCTTCATGAGTGGCATAAGAGGTTATAGCTGACAAAGGACCAGAGAAAACAGATCCGATAGAAGTTACAGTGAAGTTCCGGATGCGCGAGAGGATATTCTGTGATAGCCGTCTACCTGAGAGAGACCTTCTCGTAGAGGTTTTTTCTAGATCGGAGTAGAGGCCTTTCTCGGGGTCGTCGACGTCGTAGCTCATCGTTATTGTATCGTCGTGGTGGAAAACATCAATGTGTCACCATGTGTGACAGGATGGATCATCCTTCAGCCAATCAACTTGTCAGTGGGTGGCGAAGACTAAAAAACTACACTGGCAATGATTTCCAATCTATCTTTGAATTCATGGTGATTGTAGAAGTCAGTCGTTATTGTTCTATCCCTGAGCCGTGAAAGCCAGCGGACGGCGGCGCAAAAGGAAGTACTACGGCGTACTCGGATCTTGGCTTGGTGGATGCATTTGAGTTTATGACGATTGGTCCCTGCCGCACTCACATCTATGGTTCTACGGTCGATACTACGCGGAGACCCTCCAATGTCACAGGCGATAGAATGTGGACACCGAGATGAATCTGACAGCCTGGGCTTTCGCAACTTATCCTAGCATTATTTTGATCCAAGAGCATAGTACCTGGTTCACTCGCATGCATTCATGTTCTCCTTTTTCATTCCTGACATTGCTGCGGCCCCCTAGCTCTCATTACACACATCGGTGTAGTAAAAAGGGTCCTAGAGCTACGAGGCAGTCGACTGATCTCAATTACTCTATCGCTCTCAAGCTATTTCCAGTTTGCAAACTTGACAGTATGAGCTAAGTTAATTTCCCAGACTAATCTTTATATTATCAATAGTGGGGAGCTTCTCACTTTCGCTAATCCTAATTTTTTGAGTTTTTTTGCGACCGGGATAGCTTTTGTGATTACCTGTTGGTCCTCTGGCAGCTACATAGCAACGAATGTGATGCAAATAACAAACGTGTGGGATTGTGGAGTGAAAGAAGGGTGGAATGGGAAAAAGAAGTAGTACCAAACTTATCATTCCAGACACCGGTTCCTGCTCAGTATCCAATTTCACATATGAAGCAACAATAACAATATACTGACCGCATTGGAGGTATTCAGACCGACTAACTTCATCGAAGTTATTCAGAACAGGCAATATTATGAAATCACCAAAACAAACAAACACTTTCTCCCTCAAACCAGTTCTCATGCGTTAACTCAATGGAAACCTTCTCCAGCAAAACCGACCGCCCGCGCGATGCCCTCCTCCTCAATTTACACCAGCGTGAACTTTCTCAGAAAGACCAAAAAATCGCACGTCTTCAACACGCGAACAAGGAGAGTCTCAAACGGCACTATGAAGCGCAGCATCGGGGAAACATGCTTGCACAGTCGCTCGGGTTCCGTGATGTGTTCGAGGCCCAGATGTCTATTGATGTTGCGGGGCAGGAAATGCCGTATCGGGAGTGTTTGGAGCGGGTTGTGAGACTAGAGGAGGACCTGGGGCAGCTGAGGGGAATAAATGAAGGGTTGAGGGAGCGTGTCAGGGTGTTGGAGGGGGAGAGGTATGTGGGCGTTTATCTTCCGTTTTTCTTGGTCAATCTCAACTTCAACACTCCATGTCACAGGAATAGTGAAGAGCTCGAAAAGCTCCAGGCTGAGAATAAAGTTCTGTTGAATCGAATAGATGCTTTGGAGGCGAGTCAGACGTGTCAGGTTGACGAAAACAAGTGAGTTGTCCCGTTCATTCGACACTATGTCTACAATTGACGTGTTTCAACAATAGATCTACTGTGTCTTTGGCAGGAAGCACCATCTCTCGCCTTGAACAAGAACTCGCGCTACTCCAAGACCGGTACGACGACCTCCTCGATGTGAAAGAACGTGCTGCGGAGCGGTACAAACTCGACTATGCACGGTGGAAGAAGGTGAAAGAGTGGATATTTGATGAGGGTAAGCAGACAGAGGAGGGTTCTGTTAAGGAGAACGAGGATTGCATCAATGAGGAAGAGAAGAAGAGGAGGTTCAAGAAGAGTCTTGGCGTGAAGAGAAAGATGCTAATGGAGATTGGGCAGGGCGGAGGTATGAATCTCATTTTGATCTATGATCATTGCTCATGCAAATCCTTTCGATAGTTCCACCGTCCCCGTCCTCCAAACCGCCGCCTCTGGGTGGAATTGAGAACAAGGAGAATGACACTCCACCTCGACACATGCCTGCACACTCGATGTCAGAAGCCTATCGTCTACCTTCCCTACGAAACAAACTCTTGGACGCTGTGTCACATCCCAAGCCGCCCTCATCGTCGCCTAACCTCTTTAATGAAGGCTTTTTATCGTCCTCTCTATCCTCGAAGGCTCAAGCACCATTGATATCGCGGAGTAATGAAAATTCAGACCCGCCTTCCTCCCCTAGTCCCGTAGATTTGAATACTGCTTTGCCACGTTCATCGCCGACTGTGGTCGGAACGGCTTTTAAACCTCCCCGTAATAAATTCCTCGACTCAGTCGGCAAAGCAAAACAGCCTTTCTCTTCACCTACCGTTTCGATTTCCAACAATACCCTCTCCTCCTCCTCGAACCAACCACTCATCTTCGAGCCTGTTACCGTCGCCCGCCCTGTGAACACATGTACTCACCACACGCAGCAGATTGAATTTGGGTACGTCCTTTTCGTCGTTTTGATACTTTCAATCCGGCATGCTGCTGAACGTGTGTTCAAGATCACCACTGACGAGGAATGTCGAACCTACGTCAGAGACGGAAGAGAGTTCACAAGGTATATATGCCTTCCCTGATCAGAAATGATTTCAGACCCCGCTTACCGATTTTCAGCCGACGACGACAATGTCATTCCCGCTCCTGCACAAGCTGTAACACCCGCATCCCCATCTCAGGCCGAGCTTACCATACCCACTATACCTACTTCTCCAGCACCGATCTTGTCATCAGAAACCGAACCGGATTCCCAAAGCCAGAGTGAATTTTCTTCTTGGCTGACGTCAGGATCCTTTTGACTTCTTGCTTTTCTTATTTTCTATAGTGTTTTCGCTGCCATTTTTCGACCCGACTCCGTGTCCCACGCGTCCGGCCAAGGCTTTACTCATACAATCCCAAATCCAAGCTCCAGCCCAAACTCAAGATGAGTCGAACATTCCTGCCGGACCTGCGTTTCCGCGCGACCGAAGGGTGGTGTCGAGTCGGGATGAGGAGAGTTTGCTTGCGAGGAAGGTTAGGAGAACTGATGAGGATGAGGATGAGAGTGATGAGAATCGGGTGACAACGCTATCTGAAGCAGAATCATCTGTGGCGCAGAAGGTATGTAAAGGAAAGGAGAAAGAGGAAGGAAGGAAGGACGAGGAAAGAGAAGATTCGGATGTGGATGTCGAGGCACCCTCATCGACGCCTGCTAACCCTCCTTCGACGGCCCAGAAACGCATTGAAGACTACTCAGTGTACAAAGGGCGCGGGAGGTACGGCCAGAATGCCACCGGGTAAGCCTCTCATTTTCTCATGCTCCTGCTCCTTCGTACATATTCTCATTAAATTCCAACGACAGGCATCAAGGCACTACGGCCATCAATGCCCAATTCGAGATTGACCCTTCCCGGAACGGTGGCTTTGATTTCCAGTATGACGACGTTGTTAGGGGGAAGAGGGATAGGAAGCGAATGGAGGCGGGTGATTGTGAGTGTTGTCGTGATGTGCGTTTCTATCCTACTTCTTTCAGAATTTGAAGTGAAGCTCATAGAACTTACTTAGTATTACGAAGCCGTTGGTCCCCTCCCGAAACGGCTTCAAGCACCCCTATGGCGTTCTCCACTCTGTACTCCTGTCAAGTCATCATCCCGACCTTGTCCGCGGCACGGCTCAGGTTCAGGTTCAGGTTCGGGATCAAAGTCCACCTCCACTTCTAAATCCAAGTCCAAGTCTGAGAACCCGAACACAAGTTCAAAATCCCATCGAAGCAATATCCCTCACACACGCCAATATGATAAAGAAAACGAAATCATCTCCCACCGCCAAGCGATCTCGCGGCACCGGCATCACTGGGAACGGCCCAAGACGCCACCTGGCTATTGGAACATTGGTTTTCCAGATACGCAGGAGACGGAGGAGATCAATCAAAAGGCGAGGGAGATGCACAAGAGGAAGAGGGAGGAGGTGGAGAGGGAGGCTGAGAGAGGGTGGGACAAAGGGAAAGGGGAGGGAAGGTGGAGGCGCAGGGTGTGATGGGAATGGGGGCATGTATGGTCTTGGTGTTGGTACTCCTAAAGGAAGGAGATATTGATGTGTATCCTGTTATTCGAAAGTTATGCCAGCGCATCTTCTGGCGACAGATAGTACAGTGTTTATATTATACAGTGGCAGTCTACGAGCAGCACTCCTGAGATTCTGCACCATCGCCTTGATGATAGGACGATGGCAATGTGAAAATGATACCAGGGGACGCATGGAATACCCGGGGAGACGATCCTACTCCCACAAGAATCAATATTTAATTTTGTGCTTCCTAGGAATATGCAATTTTCTGTAATTGTGAGATTATATTCCTCGACGTCCGCCCATTCCTCTCCTCTGCGAGTTCTGCGCATCGTGAGGAATTTGATGATATATATATATACATAAAGTAACATACGAGAGCTAGAAAGGTGAAGTATTGAGTATCAGAGTCCGTTATAGCACCGTCGACATATAGTGTTTGTCAATATTACACTAATCATACGAGATAGAGGGAGCACAGAGATTTTTCGGAGTACATCAATAATCACAGGACCGAAAAGAAGTTAGAATTTTATATTTTGTGATCAGGGAATTAACGGACCATTCCCATGGCGTTTTGAGATGTACAACAATTTGGAAATCAGATGGAGATCTGTGTTTTAACAGAAGTCTTTTCACTCATCAATTGCCATTTTGTTTACTACGTCTAGCATGCTCAGTTCGGCATCTTTGAAGACTGGAACAATATGCGAAAAGTAAAGCAATGGCAGCGTCAGTAACCAAAACAGGTAGGTATGCCATGGGGACGTGTACAGTCACTAGGAAGGGAGAATGTCACTTGACAATGGGAACATTATGACGCCACAGACTTTGGTGGGTGGAATTTGTGTTGTCTCGGATGTCAATAACCGAACAGTGTAAGCGAAGTTGACGATGCTCTGCGCCACTGAAGGCATGAAGGGATCAATAGCGACATAGACATAGGCTAGAGAACCAAAATATTTTCCGGATTGCTTTCAAAAATGGTGCCACGCTCGCGGCTGCAGACTGATGGTGATTCATTATCACTGCCACCCCCATTTGGCTGTTGAACGAAGAACTTTTTGTCACTCTTCTTGCAGTGCATCACAGGCACAGGCTGCTCAGGATGCTTTCAAAGGAATGTATATGTATGAAGTTGTTCAACCTCAATGACCCCAGTGTCTACTCTATTAGGCACATTGTTTACATTTACTCTGACTTACCAGTTTCCCCTTCTGTACAGTCTTATTATACATATAAATACTGCCCTGTCAGTAGCTAAACATCATAGAATTATATCTAATATCACCCCTGTCTCACCTTAGCTCTAGCTTCAGATCTCTTTCTGTCCCCCTATTGCTACTGACTGATCTGGGTTCACTCAGTCAAGTAGCTGCTACCTCCTATTCCCCAAGGCTTAACAACACCATTAAGCCTAACTTTTGACTTTGCCAGTGCCATTTGGGCACCTTGTTTTGCCTTTGTTAATGCTAGCACCTTTGGCTAGCAACTTGTATATTGTCCCCTTTGCCTGAATGACTACATGCTAACAACTCTATTGGTCGGTGGCTTTGCAGACCTCTCCCTACCACAACTGGTGACAACATTAACAACATAAGCATTAACTGTCCTCCTGTTTACACACTTCTTTATCAACACTGCTATCACATTCCCTTAATGGACCCACCAAGTCCTAATGTGTTTCTGGAACCCTTGCTAACTAGTCAGGAAAGTGATACATCAACAGATATCTTGTAAGGCAATGAATGTAAAGTGTAGTCAAAGGGTTCAATTGGGAGAACATTACAAGGAGTCCTTTGCATACATTGTTAGATACAAATCCATCAGAATCTTGTTGGCTATAATTGCTTCCCATAGATTAAAACTTGAGCTAATCAATTGTGTTGGTGCTTACCTCAATGCAAAGCTTCAAGGAGAAAACTACCTTGAGATACCTGAAGGCTTTGAGGATCATTACAAGATCTATAATGTTGACACATCCTAAAAATGAATTATACTATCTATGGGATGATGGATGGCAGAAATAACTGATTCCACAAGCTCAACAAAATGTTCATCAAACAGGATTACCACCAATTTTGCACTGATGTTTGCATCAGAATAAAATGGACACATCATAGGTAATATATACTCTCATTAACATATACCAATGATGTTTTAATGGACACAACCTCTGATGAAGACTTGGAGAATTAAGGGGAGTCTACAGAATTACCAACTTGGGAAAGCCAAATAAAGAGATATTCATAATAGCTGACAATGGCACTGGGAACATTATGATTCATCAGAAGCAGTTAATAGCAACCTTTAGAATGGAAGATGCCAAACCAAAGTATACACCACTCCCTGCCAATGTTAACCTGTCAGACTCACAGCCTAAAGACCCTGGGCATGGACTAGGTTGTCCCACTGGTCTGCAATGTTGGGAACTGACTTGGGATGACTGTGTCATCCTTCAGCAGTTTTGGAATGGGGATTTAAGGGACTACAGTCAGTCTCTTATCAATGATCAAGGAGTGGTGTTCTGAGGGAATACTGCTTGGGACAGCAATCTGCGTTTGACAGCACCTACAAGTGCTAAATAGGATGTGAAGCAGGAGGAACACACAAGGTCCTCTGGGGGGTGCATTTCATGGATGGAGGCAAAGCCTCCCAGGTGGGAGTCTCTTTCATATGCCTCCACAGTCCTTCCAAAGGACAGACCAAGGAGCAGGGTATGAGGGTGTACCTTTAAAGCCACCCAGTGTGGCCTTATCAAAACCCAGGGTGTTTGTGAGACAAACACCTCAGAGGTATAGCATGCCTCTACAGTATAGTTGTTGCCTGGCCACTCCTGGAGTGGAAGAGGCTCATGAATACCATAGGCAGATGATGCATAGTTGTCTGCAGGCAATTATTGAACAGCTGTTAGCTGTTTGATTGACCATTCCAAAGGAGGTTAAACCCAAGTGGACTGAGACATCTAAGTCTGTTAGGCCCTATGCAGGGTCAGCCAAGTTTGGAGACTTGGAAAATTGGCTGATAGGCATATGTGTTAATTATGCCATGGCTCAGCTAGGTGGGGAAGACCGAGAGCACAAAAAGGTGCTCTTGCTTATGGAATACTTGAGTGAACTTGCACTCAAGTGGTATTTAAAACATGTACTGCATGTCAACCAGACCCAAGAATACTGGACATTTGAGGATGTGATCCTTGGATTGTACAATTGGTTTGTACAACCTTCCATGATGCAGGATGCAAGGGATGTGTTCTATAAACTACCATATATGGTAGAGGAAGGGGTGTAGGGCTTCTACAAGGCCCTGCTAGACAAGGCCCAAAATATGGTCATCTTTCCTGATGAATTCCCCATGAGATGCTCATGGCCCTCATTATGGATGGGGGCCTATCACCTGAGTGAATACAGTGCAGGAATTTGTGGCCAAAGCTCAGGCCTACAAGAACAGTGTGAAGACAGTGGCATACTATGTAGGGTGCAGCCATCATTGTACAATGAAGAGTGGGATAGTTGCCCACACTTGAGCTGATGAGACAGTGTGCAAAGAGGTAGTGAGAGGTGCTGTGGCCCCCCTGAAGCCTCAGGTTGTTGCATCTGTCCTTGCAGGAGTGCCTCAAAGCACTTCCCAGGATTGCACAGGAGCTAAGCCTATCCCTGCCAATTGCCCAGTAAGGCTGGCCCTCAGGATAAACCAAACATGTTGAGTCCAACATGCTATAATTGTGGCAAATGGGGCCATTATACATGGGAATGTTACAAACCTTGTAAAGAGGTTCCATGGGCTCATGTGCAAGCAGTGTATACAGCTGCACCATCTGACATAGGTGAGCAGCAGAATCCATGTGAGGATCCTGCATTGGCCTTGGATGGTGAGGGACAGGAGAAGACCCCAGGGTCCCCATCACAGGAAGAGTATGTTGACTTAGAAATATACAATAACAAGTATTATACTTGAGAAAGTGGAAGTGATGGAGAGGGCTTGTTTGCCCTCACTGACTTCAATGACACTGAAGACCAACACAGTGGTCCTCATCACTGTGTGCATATGCAAAAGGTGAAAGTATTAGCAGATAAATCTGCTATGGAGCAACCTAAATACTTGGTTGTGGCCAAGGAATGTCTTGTAACCTGGGTAAAGGTTAACAGATATGAGGCATGGATGTTATGGGATTTGGGGAGCACTACATTGGGGCTCACTCCATCTTTTGTCCATATAGCAGGAATTAAGGTGGCACTGTTGGCTGTGCCTATAACCCTGCAGTTGGGAATGATAAGGAGTTGCTCCATGGTTAATTATGGTACTAGAGTGACCATAAATGTTTCTGAGGAGTATCACAACATCTATATAGACATTGCAAATTTTGACTAATATGATATGATTATCGATACACCCTTTATGAGGGAGCATAAAGTTCAATTGGACTTTGTTAATGATTGGGTAATCATTAATGGTGTGGCCACCTTGGCACAGAGGCTGGGCTTAGATGACACTGATGGCCATTTACAATGCTTTTGTATGATGGAGAAGCATCAGGATGAGAAGCTGCCATGACTGGCAGGGCCTCAAGCTGTAGCCAGAGTGGAGGATGTTGAGGAGGTCAATGAGGTGCAGATGGGACTTAGTCTGCCTCTAGATATCTCTGTGCTATTAATGATGGAGGAAGAGTATAGGAATATTCTTCAAAAGGGGGAGGAGCGGGGCTTGGAAGCACTGCAGCGAGACTTGGAAGTACTGCAGCCCACAATGGAATGGATGAGGCCATCTAAGTGTCAGGTATGGGATAGACCCATACATAAACCAATGTGGGACTTGGACATAGACCAAAGGATGCCTAAAGAGTGGAATCAAGTCATGGTAGACTTGATAAGGCAGACTGAATATAGTCTGCCTGGACATGGAGAATGGTATAGGCACGCAACATCTAACAAGGTGTCAGAACCTGATGAGTTTCAGTGGAACTCAGGAGGGCAAGAGGAACCTGTAATGTGACTTATGATACCAGACAAATCTGAAATTTGTCTGGCAGCCATGAGAGAGAAATATGAACAGACTAGAGCTATTCAAGAGCAATACAACAAAGGTTGTATACCATGGAAGTAGAAGGAGAAGTGGAAAGAAACTTCTCTGATGTTGTTAGAGGAAGACTTTCCTCAACTAAGGCAGCAATGGTATAATGAATATAGTGACATTGTAAATGGTACCAAGGAGGAATTACATCCTTGGAGAGAGGTTAATCATGAAATTAACCTCATTGACAAGTTGAGACAGTACTCATATTTTATACCACAGTGCCCTTGGTCATTACAGGACCAGCTGAGAGCAAAAATTGATTGCTATTTTTAGGCTAAGTGGTGGGAGCATGTGCAGCTGATCAAGCTGCACCGTTGTTGTGTATCCTAAAGAAGGATGATACACTGCATACAGCATTAGATGCATGCCAACAGAATGACAATACAGTCAAGGACATAACACCCTTGCCTGATCAAGAAGTCATTTGTGAAGATGTGGCATGGACATGCATAAGGTCAAAGATTGACCTTACTGACGCATATGAGCAGGTAGGCATAGGAGATGGCAGAGTCAAGATGTGACCCTGCCAGTTTATGGAGCAAGCTGGCAGGACTCACAAAGGGGGTGTAGAGTGTCCTCTCTGTGGTTTCTGGAAGGGTTGTTGTGACTGGGACATCAGATAGTGTCCTCAGAAGTACAATTTGGCCAACAACCAGTAACCATGCAACCTGTGTGGATGCTGGAGTTGGGCCAGTACATGTTATCACAGCAGCCTGTGATACCACAGCTATTTTTATTTGTAGGTCCACAAGGACCTACTATAAGACCTGTTTCTCCCCATGAGATGGATGTGGATGAGTAACCATCATCATGACTGACAATGGTGGAGATGTCTGAATCCACCAGGGGACAGGCCTATACAGGACATCTGAAAGATGCTCCTAAAACTGGATTTAAAGGGAAGAAAAAGGCAAGAGAGACTTCCCAATCAAACAAAAGCGACAAGCAGATGGCTCATCTACTTCAGTGCTTGCACAATGCAGGTGTTCCAGAGGATGTTGGAACTGATGTCCTGCAGGACCCTGTAGTGCAGATTGCCTTTACTTAAGTTCTTAATGAACTTGATATTGTAACAACACAGCAGGATGAGGCTCATAAGGACCTCTATTGAGCAGTGACTGAGTTAAAGGTACCAAAAATCTGGGAAGTGAAAGTGTCATCACACCTTAGTCACAGGTCAAGTTCTGGCTCTGCTTGGAAGCCAACTAGCCAGAATCTTTGAACAAGGCTCATTGTCAAATGTAATTGCTGTTTGGTGCATATATAAAAAGATATGGCTAAGGAAGATATGGGTCAGATTATTGGTATAAGCTATGTGAGGGTGTGATGTGGTGGTCAGAATACCGTAGCATTGTTGATGGGCCAGCATGGAGGTGAGCAGGATAATGGTACCCAAGCAAAGATGGAAGTAGCGGAGAGGAAGAGTGATGTAAGTATAGTGGGATAGGTATGGTACCTGCCATGGTATTGAGGACATATGGGAGCTTGTAATTTCGAGCTG